>QEOT01000180.1:218649-258139 GCA_003123785.1 Pterocarya stenoptera
AAAAAAAAAAAAAAAAAAAAAAAAAAAAAAAAAAAAAACAACAACAACAACAAATCATAGGAAAAATCCCTAAGACTCAACCAAAGAATGAACTATAGCCTAGCCCCTAGCCGAATCACAATGATGAACTTCCTTCCAAACTACTCACTATTTCTACACTACCTTCATGAACCCCAAGCATGGATGAGGAAACCATGGTGTTCTTCCATCCCATGACACCTACATCTCAGTTTGACTCCATGGAATTGAAGGAAGAGTGAGTAGATCATAGATGAAGCCAAGTGGTGCATCTCGGCAACCACCAACTCAACCTTTCCTCTTCCACCTCTTCCATCTTGAAGACAAGTGTCCCTCACCTTCTTCTCTTTCTTACTCAATGGAGAGATCAGTTCTTCATCTCTTAGATCCTAGAAACCGAGCTAGGTTGAAGAGGAACCACCATGGGAGGCCACGGTTTTGAGAAAAACAATGATGTATCGATTACAATTCAACCAAGCCATGGGAACTTGTTTTCTAAAATTTTCTTGCATCCCACACCTCCACTAGATCAGAAATCATAGATCCTAAGATTCCCTAGCTGCACACAAGAAACCAATGAGGAAGTCTTAAGTTAACCTAGCCGAAACCACCATGGTAGAACTAGCTCAAGTTAGTAATCGGATGAACCACGGTAAAGGATGTGTTTTGAGTGATCATCCGCCCCTTAGAAAGTCTATAAATACAACCCTTCCAACCCCACTTCACCTCACAAGAGCTATTGAGTGAGTTAGAAAGAAGGTACTTTAAAAAGAGCAAAGAAAGAGCCCTAGCCGAGTGTTTGTAGGAAAACCTCCAAGATTTGTAAGTAATCTATCCTCATGTCTTGATGGATTCATGCGTAAAGCATGTTGAGTTGAGCATGAAGATGCTTGTTCAAATTAAGTCTTGATGATTGTATCAAAAGTGTTCATATGCCATGGTTAAAAGTTAAAAACCCAGTTACAACATGCACTATCTTGGGTTGATCATCATTCCTATCTAAAGGTTTTAATGCATTGAGTTAATGGCATAAAGAGGTTAGTATCAATTAGGTTTTGATTTAATCACTTATGAGTATATATGAGTTTATGAATTTCATGCAAAGAGTTAGTGCACACTTAGATCTTAACCTAAAAGGTAAGCATGATCACTTGGCATAAGCAATAGCATTGAATTCTTTGAGGTTGATATGAAGTACATGCCACGACTACATCTAAGAAATACCATCATATAAGGTGTTCTGCTTTAGAATAGACCACGGCCTTAACTAAGAAACGTCACTAAGTTAAGTGAAACCACTTGATTGAAAGCATGACTAGTTCTTAATAATTATCAAGATTCTAACTCCTAAAGACATATTTTGTTTCAGCCATCACCTTCACATACCCAGAAAGTTGCTAAGTTGATCTCTAACCTACTCTTGGATAATATTTATATGGCTATGTATAAACACTTCATTCATATGTAAATGCTATTTTTTATCATGAACGGCCTTGCACTATCTCATGAATAATTGGTTTCTAAATGGCAAGTGATGATTTTACGATGTTGTGCATAATAAGTACTCTTTAAGCATAATACATAGAAGATACAATGTTTTACATGAAGTTTGATTACTTGTTCAAAGAAGCGCACATGCCATCCAATATGTTCTGTTATGAGCATAGCATGAAAAATATTTTTGTCATGACCCAATGCTAGGATAGGGGAATATCCTAGTGAAACTCTTTTATCCACTCTGGAGTGATTAAAAATGGAGTAATAACCCCTAGGTTAACAAAGAATAGTCAACGAACATTGATTGGGTCCTTTTTAAAAGATTCCGGGGCATTGTCGTAAGAATATGGTGCTTAACGCTGGTGGGTACCACTATAAATGACTACTCTTGCTATGGTTAATTCAGATGGCTTGAGTATTTTAGTATGATCAATGCATTGAATTTATCTGAGCAGCTCTGATGACGTCGTAAAAGTTGGGATACGGTAACCAGCAGGTACTCATGATGCAAAAAGGGGAGCCGTGATGTTACCATATGTTAAGAAAGAAAAGAAATAAATAAAAAAAAGAATAGAAAATGAAATGTTCTCTGTAAGAAAATGTGTATCTGAGTTCTCTGAAAGATGTTGAAGAATCTAGATGGAAAAGCAAGCATATTCTTTGAATTCTCTGAAAGATATTGAGGAATCTCGATGGAAAACAAATATTTTCTCTACATAACTATGGCGGTGACAAAGTGAATGCAAAAGTCGCATCTCAGAATGTAAATTGCAGCGAAGAGGTCTGTGTCACAAACATTCATTATTTTACGGCGCATTTATCTCACCGCAAAAAGTCTATTTTTGCTAAGAATTAGACCTGAAACCAGAATTTTCTTTTGTGGCAATTCAAAATCGCGATAAATGATTATTTGCCACGAAATATTTGGTCGCAATGGGTATTTGAGTTGCATTAGTTTAGAATAAAGTGAGAGAGTTTAGAGTAAACGTTTAAAAAAACATTGGTTACGTTACGAAAGAATCCATTAAAGTGATAAACTGATTACATGGAAACTTAACAAAACACAAAATCATTCGAACAAAGTCTAGCGTCACCATGGTTTGCACAAGATTAACATGAACAAAAGAATTTACCAATATATTTAACGCACACTACAACAAAATAGGCTTTTTTCCACAAAAAATTTTTCCAAGACAAACCATGATGGAAAATACTTGGCTTTTGTCACAAAGTGTGTTTGTGGAAATAGAATTACTCTGTTGCAGCGACATGCCGACGGATAACTTAAAATGGTTGTAAAAAAGGGTCTTTTGCCACAAACATATTTCGCCGCAAAAGAATGACCTCATATTACACGCTTGCAAACCCATTTCGACAAACCCCCCGGTGGATATACACAGCTTGTAATTAAAAGGAAACCCATTTCGACGAACAACCGGGTGGGAAATTTGGCTCCCGCATTCTGATCTCCCTTTCCTTCGAAATACAGCGGGGAAATTTCTTTTCTCTTCAGACCAAATCTACCAAATTTTCCCTCTGCTGCTTTTATTTTCTCCCATTTCATGAAATCGGAGCGTGATCGACCATTTCCATGTTGGGTCAATTAGGGCTTGGGGGAGATAATTTCGCAGATTACAGAGGGTCGGCGTACACCCTTCTTACTCATATCCCACGGCTTGAATCCACCACGATCAACCCCAGAATACTCGGTGGAGCTTCCAACGTCGCCGACCTGTGGATTTGATGGGGCCTGGTTGGACCCTGCGCTCCACCAAGGACAGGGCAGGGTGTGGCGTCACTGCCTGCTTGTGGGTATGCGTAAAGGTTAATCTGGAACCTTATGCCAATCACTTGGATTCACACAGAGGAAGCCACGATAGCACACTTAGACAAAAGTAACACCAGATTGATCAAGATTCCGTAATGAACCTTGAGGAGAATCTTCGAGGGATTCCCAACCTCCAATGAATGACCTAATTCAATTAATTCTTCAATGCCAGTTACAAGCTTCACTATNTTCACTACTGCTTTTATAGCAGCAGATGTGAAGAAGAAAAACAGTGAGTTCTTCTAATATCCAAAACGCAAACTATAAGGAATGAAACGCAACAGAAATACAACAATTGAAAAATTCAAAGCCTGAATATAACAGATAAGCAAAACGCGCCGTTTCACTTATTCTTCACAAGATCAAAACACGCCGTTTAACTAAGTCCTTCGTTTCGTTAATTCTGTTATTCCTTTCTGTTAATTCGGTTAAGCCACTTCTGCAGCTCCTCGCATTCCAGCCTTCACGCTCTTCAGGCCTTGCCCATTGCACCCGTGACAAATAACCTATACATAAAAAATCTGGACTACATCGTGTAGTACATTCTTGCAAAACTCTATATACATACTCCCAAAGGGGATATATACGTACGACTTTCACCCCTGGAGCCGAAATAAAAATAAATAAAAAGGGCGGGGGGTTGTGGCGAGTAGAGACTGCCCGCAGATAACGAGAGTAGTGGTCATTATATAATCAGGTCCGGGTGGCAACGATTTGGATTTTTTTATTTTGGATATATTAGTTTGTTGGGTGTAGCTACAAGTACATGCCACCCACCCAGGGGAGCCACTGAACAGTCTGAACGTCCATTTTGTTTTGTTTTTTTCTAAATATTTTCATAAACATTTTAATTAATTTCAAAAAAATAAATTATAAGTTCATTAAAATATATTTTCTTAATCGTTAAATAAAAAAAATCAATCAATGACTTTTGTAAGTGATATTCCCCAATGAAAATATCATTTTCCTATTATGTTAACACCTGATTTTAGAAGAATTGTTAAGACAAAGGCCAAAATATATTGATAACAGTTTGGGCAAACTTTGGCAAGCGTCCTAATTGACACTGGCACTTAGGGTTGTACATCTGGATATGGATTGAGATATTCGATAATATCTGGATTCATACTTGAATTTTTAAAACGGACGGATATTCGCCCAAGTAAAACTGGTTACAACCCAAGTGGATATCCGATTTTTTGGATTGTAACTGGTATCCAGTTTTCACTCAATTTGTTTTTTTTTTTTTTTTTAATTCTAGTTTTTTTTAACCCTAGTTTTTTAAATGACGACGACATTTCGAAAGAAAATTTATGTTTTAAAAGAAAAACACTTGGTTGATCCAAGCGGGTCCAATTCAGATGGATAACTGCTCGAATTTGCGGGTTAAAGAAAATGACTAAAAACAAATTCCAATATGGACACACACCCCTACTGGCATGTGAGACTCATGCACCAACCACGTCCACATCAAGGTCGTGTTGGCCAGATCTAATTAATCCAAGGGCAAAGAATCGTTTGGACCAACGCGTGTAGTGGAATAGCTCTAGGGAAAGAAGGCGAAACATCCCCACGCTCCACTTTAGGTAGTGCGTGAGAACACTCGCCCATTGTTTTGGCACACCAACGGCTTTACTAGAAAGATCCGCAACCTGGAAATCTTCTTAGTGAGTGTGTTCATCTCAGGGTTGGCTAGAAAGTTACAGATTGATGGAAAAGAGACAACAACTACAACTAAGGAATTGAAAAAAAAACACCATAAANCCAGGCCAACTGAAAATCGACAGGTGGAGAGGTGGGATTGGAGTGACATTTGCATGGTTGGGAGGTGGTAGGCGGGGTGGCTTGAATTGCGAGGTCTCGACCATCCATATTAACATCAACAATAGCCACATCATAGGCTTATGTATTATTTAGCAAATGCAGCATTTGCTCATTAAGAATTTAACGATTGAGACAATTCATCTGCTCATCAAGGTCGTGTTGGCCAGATTTAATTAATCCAAAGGGCAAAGAATCGTTTGGACCAACGCGTGTAGTGGAATAGCTCTAGGGAAAGAAGGCGGAACATCCCCATGCTCCACTTTAGGTAATGCGTGAGAACACTCGCCCATTGTTTTGGCACACCATCGGCTTTACTAGAAAGATCCGCAACCTGAAAATCTTCTTAGTGAGTGTGTTCATCTCAGGGTTGGCTAGAAAGTTGCAGATTGATGGAAAAGAGACAACCACTACAACTAACGAATTGGAAAAAAAACACCATTAAGATAGTAAAAGGAATTAGGATGGAGGAGGCCAAGAGAGCCCAAACTCCCCCTTCTTGTCCAGGCCAACTGAAAATCGACAAGTGGAGAGGTGGGATTGGAGTGACATTTGCATGGTTGGGAGGTGGTAGGCGGGGTGGCTTGAATTGCGAGGTCTCGACCATCCATATTAACATCAACAATAGCCACATCATAGGCTTACGTATTATTTAGCAAATGCAGCATTGGCTCATTAAGAATTCATCTGGGTTCTGGCCTGGGAATCCGGATATACTCGAATCGAAATTCGGGTATCAAACTCGGACTAGAACCCGGATTGCGTTAGCTCGGTCAGACCTAGGCCAGAACTTGGATGAATCTGAGTTTTTTAACACCCAAATTTCGGGTTCCACTCAATTTAAAAAAAAAAATCAAAACTTACATGTTATAAATATTTTTTTCTGAAAAACATATTGATACAACATTCAAACTCTATTTATTTAATTTTTAAAATAAAAAAGCCTACATGTTCCTTAACCACCAATATATTGAGAAATATATAGAAATAGTACAAATTGCAATACTCCACAATGGAATGGTCTCTAAGTCAATGATGTACTGAAGTGTGCAGCGAACAAACAAGTGGAATAGTCTTCAGCATGCATTTTTAATTAAGCAGATAAAAAAGGAACTCATGCATGGGCGTCCAGATCATCAAAGCAAGATAACCAACTGAAGAGACAAACAAGCCAAGATTTATGCAGATCAGATCACTAAAGTTACTCCAGTTTTTATTCACAGATTCCTTCCTTTTTGAGCTGCTATACGTTGTATATATGAGTTGTTATACTTTACATATTTGTCCATTAATTTCTTTCCTTGAATGAGTCAAACGTATACTTTGTAATTCTGTATTTAAAGGTTAATACACCAGTAATGCCAATACACGGCAATTCACATTTACATGGTATCAAGAGCCAATCATAGTAAAAATGTCATCTTCTTCAAACTCGTCAATCCCGGCTGTGAGCAACATTTCATCTTCTAAATTTTTCTCTGCCAAAGCCAATCTACCCGAAATTTCTATCAAGTTAGCATCCACAAACTACTTACTTTGGAAAGCACAAGTTGTCCCTGTTCTTCGAGGACATGGTCTTCTCGGCTATGTTACAATGCAGTACATTGTCCACCAAACACCATTACTTATGAAAATGGTGTTCAAAATCTGAATCCGGCAGCATCAATGTGGCTGCGTATTGATCAATTGATACTGGGATGAATCAATAGTTCACTTTCAGATATTCCACTCTCACAAGTGATAAATTGTGAGACTGCCAGTGATGCATGGGAGGCACTGGAAACGTTGTATGGTCGACATACACGTGATCGTGTACAACAGATGCGAGGTGAGTTGCAAGCACTCACGAAAGGAACTTCTTCCATGGAGGAATATTTGCACAAGGCCAAAGCTTTGGCCCTTTCTTTGTGTGGTGCAGGGAAGTCAATGGATGATGAAGATTTCATCATCTGCTTGCTACGGGGTCTAGGACTTGAATTTGATCCGATTGTGGCTGCTATCAATGCACGAGACAATTTTCCAGCACTTGAAAACGTGATTAGCAAATTGAGAGACTTTGATCTACGTCTCTCCTCCTCTTGCAATAATTCAACCTCTACAATGGCTTTAAATACAACTCGGAACATAGGTTTAAAACAAAGAGGTGGTTCGTCATTTCGAGGTCGTGGACGAAATCAAAATTTGCGTTCTCGTGGAAATAACAAGTCCTATGAGAAATCCTCCCCTGGCCATGGTCACCAGCATATCAGTCATGGATCTACTCGTGGTGGGCGTTCCTCAAGAATTACTTGTTTTCAATGTGGAGGACCGAATCACAAAGCTGATAGCTGTTGTGCATCTGATGAAGAAGCAGAAAAATACCACGCATTCCTTGCAATTCAAGAGGGTGAAACAATTGATGATCCCTAGTATCCGGACATAGGAGCAAATCAGCACATGACTCCTGTTCAAACAGAAAAACAAGGTATTCTTCCATACAAGGGCACTGATATGGTTATGGTTGGTAATGGCTCTAACCTCTCTATTTCTGGTATTGAGAATACATATGTGCTTAATACAAAGCTTGTCTTGAAGAACACACTTATTGTTCCTGCTCTCCAAAAGAAATTACTTTCGATTTCTCAATTTACAGTTGACAATCATTGCTCTTTTGTGTTCTATCCACGGGACTTTATCATCAAGAATCTGAAGACGAACCAAGTCATGCTTAAAGGACTCGTGAAAGATGGATTATACCCCCTGCATTCTCGAATTTCCAATGCATTTCCAGTTACTTTCGTGTCAACAAAGGTGTCAGCAAACTTATGGCATGCTAGACTCGGACATCCAAACACCAGAATTTTTCAACCTTTATTGCATTCCCTTCCAGTTTTAAATAAAGATCTTGCTTTTTGTGAGAGTTGCACCTTGGGAAAATCCACAAAATTGCCTTTTCATGCTCGTCAATCTCATGCATCAACTTTTCTTCACACCTTACATATGGATGTATGGGGCCCTGCGCCTATTATTTAATCAAATGGATTTCGATTTTATTTGATCATTGTGGATGAATATTCTCATTACATTTGGCTGTTTTCGTTGTCCAGAAAATCTGAAGTGATTTCCATTCTACCAAACTTTCTTAACTTAATGGAAAATCAATTTAAAATACGGCCAAAAGTTATTCAAAGCGATGGGGGCGGGGAGTTTGTAAATCAAACTCTAACAAATTATTACTTAACTCAAGGAATAATTCAGAGTTTATCTTGTCCTGGAACTCCGGAACAAAATGGTTTCGCAGAGAGGCGTCACCGTCATCTTGTTGATACTGCCTTAACTCTAATGTCCCATGCTTTCTTTCCAAAGAATTTATGGCCGGATGCTTTTCACACGGCAACATTCTTAATAAACAGGTTGCCAACTCCAACTCTCAACGGTAAATCTCCTTATGAGATAGTGTTTGATACTACTCCTTCATACAAAATCTTCAGAGTGTTTGGTTGTGCATGTTATCCTTATCTTACTCCATTTGGCAGATCAAAACTTGAACCCAAATCCATTCCTTGTGTTTTTATTGGCTACTCCTCTCACCACAAAGGTTATCGATGCATGGATTTACAAACAAGCAGGGTGTATATATCCAGACATGTGATCTTTAATGAAACCAGTTTTCCTTTCTCCTCATTTGTGCAGGCGCAATCAACTGGGAAATCTTTTTTCAAAAACAGGACTCTACCTAAGAGTCTTATACGTGAGCAAAGTCACAGTGTTTCAAATTCTACAAGCCCAGAATCCATGTCAAACTTGGTTGCAGACTCAGGACATCTCACAACTTCAATAGACGAGCCATTGATATTTGCTACTGACAGTCAAGAGCAACAAGTGCCTCAACGAGAATCTGTCAACATGGAGGTCACTAGAACTCATCATATGGTAACTAGAACACAGGATGGCACAAGAAGACCTAAGGTTTTTCTATCAACAAAACACGTTGTGCCTCAATGTTTTCTTGTAGATTTGAAATCACTACCAACTGAGCCGAAAACATATAAAATGGCATTGAAAGATCCAAACTGACAACAAGCTATGCAATTGGAAATTAATGCTCTTCATGCAAACAAAACATGGACACTTGTGCCTCCATCACCACAAATGAATCTTGTGTTAAGTAAATGGGTGTTCAAAGTAAAAACCAATGCAGATGGCTCTCTTGAACGCTACAAGGCACGACTCGTGGCAAGAGGATTCAATCAGTTGCAAGGACTAGATTATGAGGAGACATTCAGCCCCATGGTTAAATCAGGAACCATTCGATTTATTCTTACTTTAGCTTTATCCAATGAGTGGTCTGTGAAGCAGCTCGATGTGAGTAATGCATTCTTGCATGGAGACTTGCAAGAGAAGGTCCTTTTTACTCAACCTCAAGGTTTCGAAGATCCAAAGCATCCGGAGTATGTTTGTCGTCTCCATAAAGCAATCTATGGATTAAAACAGGCACCCCGCGCATGGTACCTCAAGTTCAGCAATTACATATGTCAAATGGGATTTCAAAGATGCCCCTATGATAATTCTCCGTTTTTTCGGCACCAAGGTTCAAAAATTATCATTCTATTAATATATGTAGACGATATAATTTTGACAGGATCATCAAGTTCATCTATTGAGAAGATCATTGCTCATTTATCTACTGTTTTCCACATGAAGAATCTCGGAGATTTACATTTTTTTCTTGGAGTACAGGTTACTCGAGAATTAGACTCAATGAGTTTATCTCAAACCAAATATCTATTGAACTTACTACAAAAGTTTGGTCTTGATGGAGCTAAACCAGTATCAACACCACTGGCAGCTAATGTGTCTCTATCTGCCCATGAAGGAGAAATTTTGGATGCTCCAACGCAATATCGCAAGATGGTAGGCACGCTCCAGTATTTAACGTTGATAAGGCCGGATGTTGCATTTGCTATGAACTATGTCTGTCAGCTCATGCAAACACCCAGAGTTCCTCATCTAATTGCTGTCAAACGAATTTTTCGGTATCTCAAAGGAACACTAAATCTGGGACTCCGACTCACAAAAACATCGGCTACAGCATTGCATGCATTTTGTGACGCCGACTGGGCTGGATCAAAGGATGATCGGAGGTCAACCACTGGATTTGCGATTTTTCTTGGAGATAATTTGTTATCTTGGGAAGCCAAGAAACAAGCAACTATCGCGCGATCAACAGCCGAAGCTGAATACCGTGCACTGGCTTCTACAACTGCCGAACTCATGTGGTATATGAATCTGATGAAAAACATAGGATATAAATTATCATCGCCGACTCTACATTCGGATAATATAAGTGCCATCAGTATGGCCAAGAACCCAGTTTTTCATCATCGAACTAAGCATATTGAAATAGATGTACATTTTTTTCAAGAGCAAGTTGCAAAAGGTCTAGTTAAGTTACAACACGTTCCTGGAAAAGATCAAGTAGTAGATATTTTTACGAAGCCACTGTGCAATCTGAAGTTTGGACCCAATCGAAGCAAGCTCTTCGTTGAACCAATTCCACCTTGAGCTTGAGGGGGAATGAAGAGACAAACAAGCCAAGATTTATGCAGATCAGATCACTAAAGTTATTCCAGTTTTTATTCACAGATTCCTTCCTTTTTGAGCTGCTATACGTTGTATATATGAGCTGTTATACTTTACATATTTGTCCATTTATTTCTTTCCTTGTATGAGTCAAACGTATACTTTGTAATTCTGTATTTAAAGGTCAATATACCAGCAATGCCAATACACGACAATTCACATTTACACCAACAACATACAAGTGGAAGAACTACTTGTCACAGTGAGATAAGATTGCAAGTTCCTTTGAATTTTTGTCTTGGTATAAATGAAAAAAAAAAACATTAAAACATTAAGAAAAAAAATAAGGAACAGGTATCCGAACTAGATGTACTCATAACCAGAATCTGGATATCCAGGTTAAGGATCGGGTCAGGAAAAAACTAAACTAGGATGAACAGGCCTATTAACGATGGACTAAACTACAAAATCTCTTGTAATTCAATGATGAAATGTGCGAGAAAGTAAAATCTAAGGAGTTTTGCCATAATTAATAACAAGAAGCTAGGGGCTAGTTATATAATTAACTCAAACAATTTTGGGTTGGGATCTTTATGAATTTCGCCAAGTATTGCGCACTTGTTAGAAAATGCATTGGAGCTTATTATTATAAAATTGATATTTTTATGTAAATCTTATATTTATTTATTTTTAAAAAAAAATGTACAAAATTTTACGACTTTAAATATAATTTTTCTTACTAGATTTACAAGATAAAATAATAGAAATGTCTATTCCTATTTTTAGTGCCATTCAGCAAACTGTACGAATAATAAATCTCAAAGAGTTTAAATGAGATTATGATAGATTGTTTAGTAGATTTTTTCTTCTATTATAATCACGTTAATATATAATTATGGAAGCAACATCCTCAGATAAGATTAAAAAAAAGTCCACGTGAAATAATACCTTTTGAGAGATATTATTAACATGGACCGCATGATAATGATAAAGCATCGAAGGATGTTATATTTTTAAGTTTTAGCGGTGGTATTCTGCCGCTCAAATATTTTTTAAATTTTATAAAATAGTATTATTCCTTTTTAATGCTATTTGAATGGATAAAGTAGTATTATTATTTAAATTTTTTTAGAGAGTATTTTTTTATTAAAATGTGGTCCCTCAATCATACGGTACCCCTTCATGTATCTTAAAATTATATTATAAATTATATTATATTAAATTAATTCCTTTTTTAAAAAGAAGAATTTGAATCTTAAAATATGATTCTTAAACTTTTAAAAATTATAATCTTATTTATTTTAATAATGGTATGGTATGACCACCATTTTAAGAGGTTGCTGAAATTGACCCAGATCAGACAACTATAATGCGAAGGAATTTGGTGGCCGGCCATCGAAATCCGATAGCCGGCAACCATTTATTGGATTTCATTTTAAAATAAAATTAGTTGTATATGATGAGTATATATTAATATTTTAAAAATAATATTTATAGTTATATTTTTTTATAATGATATTTACAGTTATATATTACATAAATATTGTATATCTTTTTAAAAAATAAAAATAAATTTAGGACGAAAGGATTAATTTCTTAAAAATATATTCCGTTCGTTGAATTTCATGTTTTGAAACTGAGTAGGTGGTATGGTGGAGTGCCTTAGCATAAGAAATTAATCTTTCCGTATTATTAAAATATTAATATTTCTTTATATAAATTCCGGATTTATTTATTTACTTATTTATTTTTGACAGATTACGCTTACTACCGTACATATCATTTCAGACGTAACGTCGCCGAACCAGTCGTGTCAATGGAGAGACTGCGATTGCGACACGTGTCGGCATGAGGGAACCGTTCCACAAAATTTTAATTTCTATTATAATTAGTCGTCAACGATGTGGACGTTCGACCCCACAGGTGAAAATCGAAGCTGATACGTCGAACGATTTCATTGGACCACGGTGGCCGAAGGAATAAAGTTGGAATTTTAAAATATTGCATTCTACGATGATGACACGT
This sequence comes from Pterocarya stenoptera, assembly GCA_003123785.1. Lineage (NCBI taxonomy): Eukaryota > Viridiplantae > Streptophyta > Magnoliopsida > Fagales > Juglandaceae > Pterocarya > Pterocarya stenoptera. Next base: position 231,401 of record QEOT01000180.1, read on the forward strand.
GGTTGAAATCAAAATCGAAAAAAGGGGGATTTTTAAACGCCAACCTCCGAAGCCTGCCTTCGTACCACATGCGTGTCAGGAAAGGAAGTTCACCTAACCAAGGTGTTCTACTTCTATTGGACCACGTACAGCCGTACCTGAATTAGCTGGTACACGTGTTTGACGTGGACAGTAGAGTGGGGCAGAGGAGAGAAGATCAACGGCGGATACCAGTTAGTTTTGCGGACGGGCACCACGTCACGTACAACAGTACGTGTTCGGGCAGCCCGTGATAATGACCGGCATATGTCCTTGGGGACCAGAAAAAGACCCTGCGGGTAGTCGTTTTAAAGCAACCTCAAGCGCGCGGATGTTTCCCTTTCATCTTTAGTTTTCACTTTTCATCGTAGCTCACAAATCAATCGACTCCTCGTTAATTTTCAAGCTTTCTTTTGCAGCAAGGTGAAATCTGGGATTTGTGATGTAATTTGGAGACTTCTGACTCTTGCTTCTATTAGAGGTTTTTCCATTCGGTGGTCGGCGCTTAAATTTTTTGAGAATGGCGAAGATCTGCAGCGGACTGGGCGGACTGGTGAGTGAGAACGAAGCTTCGACTCCGTGCGACCGGGGTTCTCGAGCGGCACGGCGGAGGAGAATGGAGATCAGAAGGTTCAGGTTTGTGCCCTCACCGGAGATGGAGGAAGGCCAGAAGCGTCAAAAGCTAGACGTCTGTACGCCGTCGTTTTCTCGGGGCTGCGGAAACGCTGTGGACAACTCCGCTTCGGAGGAGGATAAACAACTGGCTGTTGTGGAAAGCGGGAGAGCGGAGGCAAAAGAGACCTCAATTTCGAATCAGGCTTTAAATCTTTCATTTGCAACAGGGTGTTTCTCTCCGTCAGACCCTGTGGTTCCATATGTTTGCAATGAGTACCCAAAGTTTGGCTTTGCATCTGTTCGCGGAAGGCGTAGAGACATGGAAGACGCAGTGGCAATCTACCCTTCCTTTAGTCTACGGGACCGCGAAATCACCACTGAAATGCATTATTTCGGAGTTTACGACGGCCACGGTTGCTCTCATGTACGAGCCTCGCTTTGTGATTCAATTGATAAAAATGTGCAATAATTTTCTCTTTGATTTTTCACTCAAAAATTGTTGGCGCTTTCTATTCTTTAGGTAGCGACGAACTGTAGAGAGAGGTTGCATGAACTGGTGAGGGAAGGGTTGGAAAGCGAGGATCCTTCACCAACGGAGTGGAAGAGCGTGATGGAGCGAGGGTTCAGAAGGATGGACAAGGAGGTGATTGCGTGTAACGAGAGCATTTTTGGAGCCAAGTGCCGGTGCGAGCTTCAGTCCCCCGAGTGCGATGCAGTTGGATCTACGGCGGTTGTTGCGATCGTAACTCCCGATAAGATCATCGTCGCCAACTGCGGCGACTCCAGAGCCGTGCTTTGCCGTAACGGCAAGCCTGTTCCTCTCTCGTCTGATCACAAGGTAACTTCAGCGTCCCCCGTTTTCTTCACTCCAGCTTTTAGCATTACTGCTTTCTCTCTCAGAAACACCGAGAGCCAACTGATAGAAATAAATAAACAGCAGCAGATACTTCGAATACTCGTTGATAAAATGGAATTGGAATTGTGTGGTCTGTGCGGTCTCCGAGGGAAACCCGGAAACGGAATCCTATGAATGATATTGGTCAGTTTCCATTTAATGAAATCCGTTACGTCCCTAGTAGAGGGGTGGAAACGATGAAAAACATTCCTTTTACGGTATTCTTATTTCAGTTTCTCAGTAACCAAACGGAACTTAATGTAGTGAGACTCAATTAAGCATACAGATAGGTACTTCACGCGTGTTCACCATTTAGTAATGCACTTGTCAGGGTGAACTTCAGATCACGCGATCGGAGGGTTCTGATCGTTGCAGCCCATTATACGTATCTATTTCTAAAAATAAAAAATAATAGGATTATTCTTTTTAGTGACATTGAGGAGCAAGCTAAGCGTGATTTTCCTCGTGATGCGTGCTAACAGCCAGACCGTCCAGACGAGCTGCGTCGGATCGAGGCCGCGGGTGGTCGAGTCATATACTGGAACGGCCCACGGGTTCTCGGAGTACTCGCCATGTCAAGAGCTATTGGTAAGTCCCGACGGCCTAATGACATCTTGGCACTCATGCACTACGCCATGTATGTATGGCATAATTTCTCAAATGCGTCGAAACGTTTTTGTGACTGCAGGTGATAACTATTTGAAACCCTACGTGAGCTGCGAGCCGGAGGTGACGATCACGGATCGGACAGCGGAAGACGAGTGTCTGATCCTGGCAAGCGACGGGCTGTGGGACGTGGTCTCCACCGACACGGTATGTGGGGTGGCGAGTATGTGCCTGCGAGGGAAGGGCCAGGCGCCGCCGTGTTCGCCTCGTGGGCCTGAAGTGGGCCGGCTCGAGACCTCCGACGAGGCGTGCTCGGACGCGTCGATATTGCTGACGAAGCTGGCCTTGGCTAGGCACAGTACCGACAACGTTAGCGTGGTGGTGGTAGACCTCAGAAGGGACACGTAGCGATATACCCATAGGGTTGGTTATTCATTGTAGTCTTGGGCTGGGGATTTTGTGATAAAAAAAGAAAATTCCGAGAAAAAAGAAATGAAGGGAATGTTTTGTTGAGCTTTATTATTTTTGTTCAATTCGAACGAGGTATTTCAAATTTTTAACTAAAATTTACTTTAAAACGAAATTTTCGGAAGCTTTTAATGTTGATTATATTTTGTTTGGGTTTTAAAATTGTAGAGATAAGCTGTTATTTTAATTTAGAATAATATCATTAAAATAGTTACAAAATTAATTAATTTTTAATGATATATCATCGAAACCTCCAAGTTTCAAAATCAGTCTTACGTACTTTCAAGAAAATCACGAAACCTTGACTTTTTTATTATTATAAGGGATAAAAATAGACACGCGCATGCTAATCTTTCTTGTACTTGAAATTCACGTATTCTTACTAGTAGAAGAAACTCTCATTTGCAATATGTAAATCAACAAAAATTCTATGGCGAGTTTCAGAAAGCTTACATGATACTTAGCATCTCTCTTAAAAATATATATATAAACAGGATTTTACTGAATAAAAAAGAAGTTGGTGGACGAATAAAGGAGAAAACAATAAAATCTTGGATTATTCATGCTGTGGATAAGATTAGATCTCCACATTTGACAAAAGGCATACCCAGCCCTACATTTGAAGCATATATATTATTGCAGATTTTTTATATGGAAAATCATCGAAAACACTTGATAGATTTGTTCCCTTTTTCTGACAACAAATCTATCACTGTGTTTACTTTTATTGAACACTTTTTTGGCCCACATTTTTTTCTTCTGAAAATGAACTGTAAAATGCACAAATACTGCACAATCTCTTCGTAAAAAATAAATAAATATGACACATGAAAAAAAAAATAATAATAATAATTTAATAATAGACTCTACTCTTTCAAAACGATTGCGTGACACTTGTATACTCCACGACTATACATAAGATTACTCTTTCTCAATTTCATATTACCAACTTTGAAATAGCCACACATGGAACGAAATTTGAAAAAATTGACTAACGAGCATTCACAATTTAGGAGGTCCACCTTTATGGGGGAATTAAAATTCCAAGGTTCCACATGAAAATTATTAACTGGGTCACTTGGGCGTAATAAATATGGAATTTACCTTCCAGCAACCAAAAAAAGGGGGGGACATCTATTTCATTTATGTGATCTAGCAGAACAAAAAATGTGCATTCCGCTGATTCCACAAAACAGCAATCTAACAAACAAAAAAGTGGTTTTCACACAAGACGAGAGACAGACCAAGAACAGAACAAGACCTCTAAAAATGGTTTTAAATGAGGAAGCACCATCTTGATGCCCGGGTATTTAGAAAAGACTTTCCGCTGTTACTTTTGCTTGCTGCCGTCGTCGACTCCGCCATTCTTCAGAGCTTTCAACCTTCTGTAACCCTTATCAGTTCCAAATACCCTGAAAAGTCATAAAGAAGAGGCATCACATGTGGTTGGGTATACAGTTACTTGCTATGCTCCAGGAGTTTATGACTGGAATGAAAAGAACCAACAGAAATTCATGTTTCAATCTCCTTAATTACTTCTTTGAAACCAAGTTTGATTAAAACGGGGAACTGACACTAAACCAGAAGAAAGGAATGATGTTAGATGTTCACAAAGCATGTCACTGTTTCACTGTACCGACGTTATATCTATGTTATGGCAGACACCTTTTCCATCATAGTCTTTGTTAACGTTAAAGAAAAATGATGATAACCATGAGCATCAGATTCTGGGAAGCAATGCGCCACAAAATAAAATCTTTACCAAAGAGACTGGGGATCACTTATTTACTACCTTAATCCTAAGTTCCAGATATGTACCATTAAAATGGTGAGGGACTCAATAGACGGTTAATACCAGATATGGTCAGTAGGTAAACCATATGAAATTCACTTCTCAGTGACATAATCCTAGTATTTATAATAAAATTATCAGACAACAGGTCTTGGACGACAATTTGCATGTGTATTTCTGTGCATGCGTGTCAACAAAGAAGGCCAAACGAACAGAATTTAGGCCTTCTTTGCCTTTGCACAACCCTCTGACAACAGGCCTTGTACAACCATGTGTACGTGTATTTTATTGAATCCAGGAAAACAAAGACCAGTTGGGCATTCTATAACAAGCACAGAACTTTTTTGACAAGTAAGATCACCTTGCAGAACTAGTACTCTGATGCCACAGACCATATCCTACATACAACTTATAATTGCAAATATCTGGAAATATCATATTTTAGCAAGCAAAATGGTCAAGCATTGGTATTCATCTAAATTATTATTACATTCTTCATGTAACATTGTTTTCCTTTTCACCTCCCTTTTCCTCACTTCTTTTCTTTGCTACCAATTACATTGAAGAGAATCAACTACAGTAGTAGAAAGATTGATTTCAAATTGACAGACAAAACTCAGAGACACTAAAAAAGATCTTACCAGTCCATGTAAGTAAAAGTTGACGAGTAGTTTCCAGACTTAGTATAAAGCAAACGGTGGTGATAGTCATGAAAATCAGATCTGAAAAATAATGGAACAAGCACTTCAGACAAAAAGAAAGGTCAATTATGGGCATTGCCCACATTCATGATGCCAAGTGAACCAAAAAGTGGAAAACCGAGACTCACCCCCCGTACAAAGGCAAGAAGTTTGAGAGGCTCCATGGAAAATGGTAACCACAATGTGCCTCAACAGTCTCCAAGACTCTCAGTACCATCCATAGCCACAGAGTTATCAAATGGGGTCCAGTGATAGCAGGACCAACAATGGTAGCAAAACCAAGAAAGAGTATCTCAGCAGGGTGAGCATATTCTGAAGTTAGTCCAAAAGGTGTGGCATATCTGTATATGTTAATAATACCATAAGAGCAACAAAATAAGCACCTAACAAAACAGATTATTATAAAACTAAACTCTTTTTTTTTTATAAGTTATAAAACTAAACACTTGATAAAGCAACTTGCACATACTCATGATGGACACTGTGGACATGCTTGTACAACCATTTTGTATGCAGAACCCGGTGTCCCCAATAGAATACAAAATCCTCAAGGATGAAGTAGAATATTATCTGCGGTAAAACTACCTTCCTGCAGAACCAAAAGCAGATATCTTGCTAACAATGCTTTTTAAGAAAGATGGAAATTTTACATGTCCAAGGAAAAATTCATGGGGCTACATACAATAATTGCAACAGCAATAGCACTACATATCTGAAACAAAGCTATATAGTATATAAAGAACCTGAAAATACCAGGGCGGCAATGGTAGACTACTTTGCATGCCCATGTATTTGAAGACGGGATATGAGACAAGCATAACTGGAAGATTGACACCAAAATGATAGAGTACTAGGCGAGTAATACATTTCTCCTGAGCTGCTGGACTATTATTTTTCGTCTGTTTACAAAAATAAACAAACAATGATTCTAAATGATATAAATTCAACAAGGAGACAGAGAGAGAAAATAAAGTTGATTGCACCGAGAGGGATCAGCATAGCTGTACTATTTACCAATTAGTGGCAGCTATAAAAATTGCAAATTGAAAAAGTTTGGGTATGCAATAGCAGGGGACAACATGAAATATTTATTCCTTAAAGCTGCTCTTTATACATTGATCGTGCCTGTAATGCCATCACTAACAAGTATTACCGCGAACCAAATTAGAATTATATACTCAAACTATGAATATATCTATATAGGTTCCCATACCATTGATATACATCAATATGCACCATATGCAAGTAACAAGAAATTGACACAGGATTTTCAATAGGAGGGGTTATTCCCTTTGATAGAGCCTGCAAACAGGAATCTGTGGCATCTTGAGGACGCAGTTGACCTGTTTCTAAGACAAAGAAGAACTTTCAATTGGAACTTCAAAACAATTTTGCCCCATGGTCGGCTTGATCAGGGAAAAGTGTTATTAAAAGGAAAAAAAAAAAAAACAAACATTGAACTTTGTAGAAAATAAACATTCCACGACATGGCAGCAACCTATCTTATAAATGCATTAATTTTGCGCCAGAATGTTTTACAACATTTTGCTGCCATATATCTCAAAAGAGAAATACTACTTATCATTCTCACACCATACACCAATATATGATTTGTCATTTTATCTTTCTACGTAAACATACATATTTACACATCAATATGTGTGTTTAAATAGAATAGCAAAAATGGCAAATCATATGTTGGTGTATGGTGTAGAGGATGATAAGTAGAATTTTTCATCTCAAAATCTCTGGAAAGAGTGAAGATTAGTAATGGCAAAGAGAAAGAGCTTGAAAAAAGTAAGAAACTGCTAAACTACTTCAAAGTAGTGGCAAAGGGAAAGAGCTGAACCTGAATTTTGTATCTGCTCAGCCAACCTGCCCTCTCAAGAAATATAAAAGGAAGTCCCGATAAGAAAAAAACACTTTCATGGAGGAAGAAACTTCCCAGACATGCCAGTTGAAAGTCATTGAAATGTGTGGTCAGATACTGCATCACCAAAAGGAAATTCTACAAAGTTAAAGCAATAGTTCATAACAACTAAGACTACAAGTGCATGCATAATTATGTCCAGCTAGAAAAATGAGTACTCCACAACTCAAATGGGTGAAATCAGACTCGGATTCCTTTATCCATTGAACTTCCAGAAAAATTCTGACCATTCATATTGATGAAAATTTGGTTCAACTGAAACTACTTACTATTTTTTTTTTTTTAAATAAAAGCTCATTTTAAAGATAGAGAGAAGCACAAATAGTAATTCTTCCTCCTTAAAAAGCCTACAGAGAGTAAAACAGCACCGACACAACTAACAGGCTTGTGCGTCTAAGCTTCAGATCAAAGGCCAGAGGACTGAAATGAGCAAATTTGGCATATTCAAAACTGCATAAGGTCCATCATCAGAATGGCCGACATCGTGGACATTCCTCATGCTTTTTCTGAGAATAAGCAAACATTGTGACAATGCAATGATTTCCGCTCAGATCATCTGATTAGAAACTCCTTCGATGCCTAAAGGGAAAACGGTCGTTGTGATGCAGTGCAGCTAAAAGATTTTTTTTTTTTCTTTTCAATAATTACGCTGCTAGAAGTCCACCGGAACTTTCGACTTTGACTCTCCACTAAAGTCCAACCTCCAAAAAAACTCAATCCCAGTAACAAAAGGAAACAAGACAATTTCAATTTCAAATAATAGGTTCGTAGAGATCTTCAAACAAATTTCACAACTCAATCAGAGCATCAACCGTGAGGCCACGATAAACAGGGTTCTAGATTCTCCATTTCTCTGCCCAAAACCTTCATGTACGGTTCCTATCAGAATAGACAAAAATCTAAGAAAACGTAACTTCAAAGAACATATAGGCATTCTATTATTAACAGCGGTTGGCCTCATAGAGTCATAGGTATCATCACTGTCAAATAAACTGTGCTCCAAATGTCTCTATCCTCAACCAGGATAGCAAGAAAAAAATGAAAAGGTAACAAAAAAAAAAACCTGGAACCTAAATCATGCGAGGCTGTAACTAAAATTTCCAAGGCATTCACAAAACAAGAAATCAAGACAAACTCATTATTTGAACTGCATTATTATACACCAAACACTCATACAGTTCGAAAACTAGACAATACCCATCAAGAAACTAAATCGAAGGAGATAACTATTGCAAAAAACCACTAAGATGAATAGAAAAGGTCAACCCCGAAATTGCCACAGAAAGGGTAGAAAAGGCAGTACCAGCCACCCAGATGCGATGATCGAAGCCATTGCAAGCTTGGGGACTAAAGACTGAATCTTTTGCCCAGAGCAATGCGAAACAACAACGAGAGAGAGAGAGAGAGAGAGAGAGTAGGCGTGCCCCCCCGTGGAAGGATATGAGGAAGGCTAGGCCAGGGGCAACCCACGAGACAGACTGTCAGTAAGGGAATCTGGGCCCTTCCCTTGGGATTTTATTTATTTCTTTAATAGACAGAACAGAAGCTAGTGGCGAAAAAGAGATGGTATGAAATAGAAAAATGAACCATGCGCACGTCGTTTGCTGGGAGAGTGCACCTCAACCACTGATTTGGAGATGAAAATTAAGGCCCCGCTTCGCTTGGATACACAGATGAGATGAGATGAAATGAGATGTTTTGAATAGTTGTTGAATAAAATATTAGTAGAATATATTTTTTAGTATTATTTTTATGTTGAAATTTGAAAAAGTTGAATTATTTATTATATTTTTGTATGGAAATTTGAAAAAATTGTAATGATTGAGATGAGATGAGATGAGATGAGATGAGATAGTAGTTTTGTATAAACAAACGGGACCTAAGGCTACGGTTGTTTAGACAATACTACTATCTCACGCATTTAATTCATTATAATTTTATTAAATTTTTATATAAAATATAATAAATAATTTAATTTTTTTTAATTTTAAAATAAAAATAATATTAAAAAATATATTCTAACAATGTTTTATTTAATTATTATTCTAAACATCTAATCTTATCTCATCTTAACTGTGTATCTACATCTAACTTAAAATGAAATTAATTGAGGTGAAATAAAAGTTTAAAATTAAAAAAACTGTTTTTAAAATATTATTTTTTAATATTATTATTATTTTAAAAATTTTAAAAATCATAATAATTAAATATGATAAAATAGATGAATAACGAAAACAAACGGACGGCTCCAAACAAAAGCGTTCACATGGCTTCTGCTCAGATGCAACCGCCGCTTGTTTCAATCATCTGACCCATGAAAGAAACATTAAAATTGATTAGATCTAAATGTTTTCGCATCATGTGCTGTTTGAGTAAAAAGAGAGAGAATGGGACATAAAAATACTAGCTATTTGTAAACTGCCGCACACAAAAATTCAAAGATATCATTTTTTTCAATTTTTTTTAAATTAAAAAGTCAACTAGCCGTCCACATTAGGTTATATTTGGATAATCACAAAATTTTTCATAATTTTATTTTTAAATATTATTCAAACATAAAAAAAAATTATTTTAAATTTTAAAATTTTTATTTAATTATCACTCAAACACAAAATACTTTAAAAATATATGAATGGTTCAAGCCACTTTGGAGATGGCTGCTGAACACCTTGAGAGTCATAGCCGCGGCCACCAGGTTGGTCGAACCACCCCAGAATTCTATGTTAGTGGATTTCATGGTGGACACACCACCACTCCTTACCTTTCAGTGACGGATGCTCACAACCCTCCAATATATTTAGGAACTTATATTCTTAATTTTTAAAGCTTTTAATTTGAAGTTTTAATTAAATTCATAAGCATTCCTCTCATTAATTTGCAAAAATAGATATTCTTTAACATAGAAATCTCCACAAACCATGAAAATAGATATTTGATACGAGAAAAATACTCTATTGTAAAAGAATATCCCCTTTATAAAAAATTGTGAAATAATTAGAGCCCACTAGAAATTCACTGTCCACTTGTTAGTTATGTCTTTGCGCAGCCAACTGTAATTCTAACAAGAAGTTTGTTATTTATTTATCTACTATTCACTTGTCACATCTTCACATAAATATATTATTTTATGCAAATATTTGATTACTCTTTTATAAAAATTGAATAAAATAATTATGAATAATGGAATGGTACAAAAAAAAATTTCGGGTCAGAAATCTCTGCATTCTTGAGGTATCCTGTCTATATAAAGTAAACGAAATGAGTGTTTTACTTTTTTCAGATGGAACTCGACTCAAATTTGTGTTTGGATGATAGATGGAGTTGAAAATGGAACTAACTTGAGATACTTTCATCATCCAAATGAAGTGACATATGCGATGCATGCTCATGATGCGTATCTTATGCTTACCTTTCAAAACCAAGTTTTTACTTTCACTCTTGTTTGAATTCACAATCTTTCTCAACTCATCTTATTTTCATTATTACAATTTTTTTAAATTTCTACACAAAATATAATAATAATTTTTTTTAAATCCTAAAAGAATCTTCTCAAATTTCCACACCAAAACAATCTTACTTTTTCAAATCCCAAAAAAATATTCTCCAATTTCTATACAAAAAATAATAAACAATCAACTTTTTCAAATTTTAAAATAATAATAATAATATTAAAAAATAATATTCATAAAATATATTATTCTACTATTCACAAACCATCTCAACTCATCTCAAATCTCCTCCCAATCCAAATAGCCCATTTCATTTGGTTATACAGTTCATATGGGATGAAATGAAATATTTTGAATAGTAGTAAAACTTTTGAATTAAGATGAGATAAAATAATTTATAAAAAAAAATATCATTTAAATAGTGAGATGAGATAATATAGTTTTTTAATTTTTAGAATTGGAAAAAAGTGTGGGTCCACTATTAATTAGATAGCCGAAATGTCACTGTTCATGCAGTGTTTAATCACTGTTCACTGTTAATTTTTACTGTTCACGTACTGTTTACTGTTCATTACCGTCTATAAGAATTAATCTTTGCATCATCCTACACACCACACACCATAATTTTTTTTATTTATTTTTATTTGTTTCTCTTATTAAATGTGTATTATATAGATGATGAATAAAAAAAATATAAATATTTCAAGAAGAGTAAAATAAAAAAAATTGAAAAAAAATAAAAAATAGTTGGGTGTGTGGTGTGTAGGATGATGCATAGCAATGCTCATATTCAGACTTCTTTAAGTATGTCTTTTGTTTTACAAGTGTGAAGTTTGAACGCAAATTTTATAGAAAGAAGTTTGCATGGCCACTTGGTTTAATATAATATGTTATATATATTTTTAATAAAAAATATTTTATAATCTAAATAATTACATTAAATCACGTAATTAAGTACGTAAATTTTCTTGTGACAGATTTCTTTATAGATCAAATAGTTATTTTTTATTTTTTAATAAACAGTAATAAGGGAAATGGTATTAACTATTTGCATTAAAGATATATGAAAGTAGCTTTTAAGATGGGAGTGTAGGTGGCGGCAATAACATTTGCTACTAAAGTAGCTTTTAAATTGCATTAACTACTGAAGACGACTTGGCCCGCAGTGATCACATTATATATATATATAAATATATATATATTTAATTGTTCAGTAGCGAGTTATGAAAATTTCTAAATGATCGTACGGCCCCTAACCTTCACCTAATTATTGTAACAAAATTATTTTTCTACGAAAATACAAAAGATGAATATATATATGTTATTTTTTTTTTTAAACTTGAAGATTATAGAAATTTTCTGTGTGCATGGTCAAAATTCATGATGAGAGACAGTGTGTATGTATGTGGTTGGGGACACGTAATAAGATGAGTGGTGTATATAGAGTTGGTAGTAAGTAGCAGAGGAATATTTTACTTTTTCAGGTTTCCAATGCGGCAATGACAGCAATGATAAGGTTTGCAATCATAGAATCTGCAATCATTCCATGCGAAAACCACCTAAAATAGTCGTTTTAGATTGCGTTTCCACGTTTAGCTGAGAAGATTTGAGTATCGAGACGGTGGAACGAGTGTTGTAAAAATTATTTAAGATAAGTTTAAATATTTTTAGATGTTAAAATGAATTTAAATGTATTTATCAAAAGTTAAAAAAAATTATAGGTCTTATTTATAAAAATGTCTTGAATTGAAAAAAATTAAGAGTCTCACTTGTAAAAAGGGCTTAAATTCAGTAATGTTTAATGATTTAAGAATTGTGTATTTAAATATTAGATTAAGTTTAAATTTGAAGTCGACTCAAATGAACTCAAATTCTATATTCGAAATGGAGCCTAAAAATAACTCCCATCGAGGCCGATATCGATTTCCCTCTCTTTCTTTCTAAAGGGTGAGGTCTCTCTCTTTTTGCTCCCGACAAAGAGGTTCTCTCTTAAATTTTGTCTTCAAACTTCGTTTGTAGAGGGTGACATGGAAAGTGAACTGGAGAAAATGTGGGCTTCGTTTAGCCTCACGGATGCATAAAAAAATGTTGTAGTATTATCAACAGAAGCCATGCATGAATCCACACTAAGAGGTAAATCGTGTCTCCCCTCTCAAGTGATTGCTGATAAGATTGTTAATAGAGAGACATTCAAAAAAACCATGTTTGCAGCGTTGAAACCAGAAGGGTGGGTTAAGTTCAAGGAGGTGGGTGAAAACAGAATGCTGGTGGATTTCCAGTTTGAGAAGGATAAAACAAAAGTTATGAAGGGCAGACCTTGGTCCTTTGATAGAATGTTAGTATGCTTACAAGAATTCGATGGGACCTCTCTTCCGAAGGAAATTCTCTTCTCATCAGAGGTGTTTTGGGTGCAAATCCATAACATGCCTTTGGCTAGCATGACAAAAGAAGTGGGACTCCAGATTGGTCAGGGCCTAGGGGAGGTTCTGGAAGTTGAGGTAGATAGCAATGGTATGGGATGGGGTCAATTTATGCGTATTAAGGTGGTAGTGAATATCAACTTTCCATTGTCTCGAGGTAGGTTCTTATCAATTGAAGGAAGACAAATATGGCTGCCTTTCAAATATGAGAGGCTCCCATTATTCTGCTTTCAGTGTGGAGTTATTAAGCATGGAAAACAAGGCTGCACATGGACGTTTGGGAGCTATCAAGATTATGCAGAAGGAGAATCTCAGTTTGGTCCTTGGCTACGAACAAATACCCCAAAGAAAATACGGTAGAGCTCAATCTTAGCAGCCTAAACAGGGCTGGCAGAAGGAGTTCTCATCCAATGAGGTGGAGAAGGAAAGTCCCGTTAACGGACAGAAGGTACAGGAGCCAGTTCTGACAAAAATATCGGAGATCACTAATCACAAGAAGGATCATGGTTCCTACAATCCTTCTTCTTCTTCCTTAGCAGAAGATTGGAATACAAAGCAGGTGAGAATTAAGGAAGTCAAACCGGGAAATGAGGAAAATATTATTTCCATATCAGAAGACAGTATAGAACAGGTAAGGAATACCAAGACTTCTAGAGTCAAACCTGGGGGGACAGAACGGATGGATGTTAAAATTGAGCAAGATTTGAAAGACTCTGAAGAGATTCATCTTCCGCATAAAAAGGAATGGTCAATCTCTAAGCAGGTGAACTCACTAGACAACTTTTTCAAAGATCAAATCCAGGTGTTGCAGGCTACTAAGAAATCTGCTAGCTGGAAAAGGTTAGCACGTGACAAGTTTCTTCATTCAACTACTATCAACGATGACCAGATGGGAATTAAAGTCCAGGTTTTCTCAAAAGGAAAGTAAGGGTGCTATTACCTGAGGAAATATCCAATGGCTTTTCCAAAAAGGCCGAACCTACAAGCTTAGATGGTGAGAGCTTATCACAAACTGGTATAGTGGAGGCTGCTGGACAGCCCCACCCCCAACAATGAATTGCCTAAGTTGGAACTGCCGGGGGCTGGAGAACCCCCGGACAGTTAGAGAACTTCACCACATGGTGAATAATAAGAACTCCCAGTTGATTTTCCTAATTGAAACTAAATGCAAAAGAGAAAAGGTGGAAGCAATAAGAAACAAGTTAGGATATGACTGCAGTTTTGTAATAGACAGCAAAGGCCTCAGTGGAGGTATTGCACTGATGTGGAAAAATGATGTGGAGGCAGCACTGGAATCGTATACTAGGCACCATATATCATTAAGGATCCTTTGGTAGGAGAAGACTGGATATTAACTGGTTTTTATGGCCGCTCTAAAACAGAAAGAAGACGTGAAAATTGGCAACTATTAAGAGCTCTTAATCCATTTCTTGGTGTGGCTTGGCTTTGTGTGGGAGACTTCAATGAAATCCTGTTGCATGAGGAGAAAGTGGGGGCTGCCATGAGGCCTTATTCTCAGATGGAAGCCTTCAGAACAGTAGTGGAAGATTGTGAACTTAATGACCTAGGATACTTGGGAGACAGATTCACATGGAGAAACAATAGAGAGGGTCAACAGTTCACTAAAGAAAGACTGGACAGAGGTTTTGCTAATTCTAAGTGGCAAGATCTATTTCCCTTTCACTCTCATGAAGTAGCTATCTGTTCTGACCATAGGCCCATTGTGATCAACATGGCAAAGCAGATGCTACACCAGCAGAGTAAGGAAAAACCTTTCAGATACGAGGCTAGTTGGGCTCTTAGAGAAGACTGTTTGAACCTTATCAAAGAAGAATGGAATAAACACACGTTAGCCCCCCATATACTAGCCCAGGTTACAGAAAGACTATAGAGATTCCAAGAGAAATTGAAAATCTGGGCAAGAGCCAACTTTGGAAACACTAAGAGATCCATCAATAACAAACTTGCTCAGTTATCTAAAATGCAGGAATCCCCTGAGGGTGAGAAGGATGACAGATTCAGAACCCTTAGTAATGAGGTAGAGGGACTTCTTGAAGAAGACAACTTGAAGTGAAAACAAAGGGCCAAGCAAAATGGCTTCAGGAAGGGGACAGAAATACCAAGTACTCCCATCAGTGTGCAAACCAAAGAAAGAAGACTAATTCTATCCAAAAAATCACTAATGATGAAGGAGAGGTGCTCACAAAACCAGAGGATATTGTAACCCAATTTCGAAAGTTTTATTCTGAACTTTTCTCTATAGAATGGCCGAGTGGGATTGAGATATGCCTGCAAAACATGAAAGCTGTGGTTACAGAGGAGATGAATAGCAGATTGACCAAGAAATTCACTGCTGAGGAAATTAAGGAAGCTGTCTTCCATATGAATCCTTTGAGCTCACCTGGCCCTGACGGATTTCCCCCTGCTTTCTATCAAGATTACTGGTCTTCCATTGGTTCTAAGATATCTGAAGCTGCCCTCTTTGTTCTTAATTATGGTGGTTTGATATCTGAAGCAAATAAAACTTTTATTGCTTTGA
Source organism: Pterocarya stenoptera (assembly GCA_003123785.1). Classification (NCBI taxonomy): domain Eukaryota; kingdom Viridiplantae; phylum Streptophyta; class Magnoliopsida; order Fagales; family Juglandaceae; genus Pterocarya; species Pterocarya stenoptera. The sequence goes on from QEOT01000180.1 coordinate 246,834, forward strand.
TTCCAAAGAAAACATCTCTTACTAAAGTGACTGAGTTTAGGCCCATTAGTCTTTGTAACGTCCTATATAAGATTATTTCAAAGACCATTGCAAATAGACTAAAAAGAATCCTCCCTGAAGTGATATCCCCAAACCAGTCAGCTTTTGTGCTGAGCCGACTCATTGTTGATAATAGTATTGTTGCCTATGAGGCATTACACACAATGAACAACAAGTTAGTGGGAAAGACAGGTTACAGGCCTTGAAATCGATATGAGTAAGGCATATGATAGAGTCGAATGGGCTTTCTTGAGAGCTGTCATGAGCAAAATGGGATTTGACAAGCAGTGGATTGAGTTAGTAATGAAGGGGGTCGAATCTGTTACCTATTCTATTTTGGCTAATGGAACCCCTCAACCTTTCTTGGAATTAGACAAGGTGATCCATTATCACCCTATCTATTTCTATTTTGCGCTGAAGTATTATCATCTTTGATGAGCCAAGCAGAACTGTCAGGAGCAATCAATGGTGTTCCCATAAAAAGAGGCAAACTACATGTCAATCATCTTCTATTTGTAGATGACAGTTTGCTCTTTTGTAGGGCAAATTCTTTTAAGTGGAGCAGGTTTGTTTTCCTCCTGGATATCTATGAAAAAGCCTCTGGTCAAAGACTAAATAAAGAGAAGACCTCCATTCTATTTAGCAGAAACACCCCAAAAGAAACTCAAGAAATGGTGCTGCAAATTGCTAGTGTAAAGTCCACTCAATCATATGGAAACTATCTAGGCCTCCCACCCTTAATAGGAAGAGCTCGAGCTAAGGCTTTTGGTTCTATTATAGATAGAGTCAAATAAAGAATCAATAACTTTAAAGTTAAATACCTGTCACAAGCAGCCAAGGAAGTTCTGTTGAAAGCAGTAGTTCAAGCCCTTCCTACATACAGCATGTCTATAGTCAAGCTTCCAATCTCACTGGTCAGGGAGCTAAATAGATTGATGCAACATTTCTAGTGGGGTCAACAGGAGCAAACAAAGAAAATTTACTGGATTTCTTAGGACAAGATGGGTAAGTCGAAGGCTGTTGGGGGCTTGGGATTCAGAGAGTTGGAAGATTTCAATTGTCCTTGTTGGCCAAACAAGGGTGGAGGATTTTGCAAGACCCTAAATCCCTAGCTTCCCAAGTTTTAAAACAAAAGTATTTTCCCAAAGACCACTTCTTCCAAGCCAAATTGGGAAGCAAGCCCTCTTATGTTTGGAGAAGCATAATGGCAGCTAGAGAACTAATTGAAAAAGGCACCTATTGGAGGGTTGGAAATGGCAAGGAAATCAAGATATGGCAAGACAAGTGGATCCCAAATGTAAGTTCTATGAGACCTCAAGGTGCTGCCAACTCTGAGGAAGACCAATCTACAGTTCATGAACTGATCGACCCAGAGACTAATCAATGGAGGATTAATCTAGTAAGGAGCTTATTTTCAGTGGAAATTGCTGAGAAGATCTTACAACTTCCTATTAGCTACACAAACAAGTCTGACAAAATGATTTGGAAGGGGACAGCAACAGGCCAATTTACTGTGAAGAGTGCCTACCACCTCCAAAAAGAACTAAGGATCTTAGATAAGGGACAACCTTCTATCTCTAATGACAGGAGGAAGCTGTGGTCAGTACTCTGGAAACTCAAGATCCCACCAGCAGATAGAACTTTTATGTGGAGAGCATGCTTAGAGGGTCTGCCTATGATGCTGAATCTTTTTAAGAGAAAGATAGTTGATAATCCTAAATGTCCCATTTGTTTTGCTGAAGAATCAGTTATCCATGCTATTTGGTTATGCCCTGCAACAAAGGATGTATGGAGTATGTGTTCCAAACAGATTCAAAAATGTGCTATATGGAAGTCAAATTTTCTTAAGCTATTTGATTCTTTCTGCTCTGACTTTGACAAAGAAGTGGTAGAGGAAATTGCAATTGTGGCTAAAAGGATATGGAGAAGACGGAACAGATTTATTTTCCAATCAGATTTCCAGCATCCTAAAGAGGTCCTTATGCAAGCTCAATCAGTGCTAAAGGAAATAATTGAAAGCAATACCAAGATTGCCCGGGTTGTTACTAAAGAAAGAAGACAGACATCAGAATGGATGCCTCCTCCCGCCAACATCATAGAAGTTAATTGGGATATTGCAATAGAAAATGACAGTGGTCTAATAGGCATTGGTATAGTTCTGAGGGACAATGCAAGAGTAGTCATTACCTCATCTAGAACAAACAAGTATCTCAAATAGGACCCTCTCTTGGCTGAAGCTGTCGGGGCACTGCAGGCTACTATTGTTTGTCTTAACTTGGGATGTCGAAGCATCATGCTGGAAGGAGATTCTCTCCAAGTTATTCATGACATTCCTAAAGCCATGAATAATATTTCAAGCTATTGGTTGGTGATTGAAGATATCAAAGAAAAGTTACTAGGTTTCTCAAGCTGGTTAGTTAACCATGTAAAGAGAGAGGTTAATCACCTTGCTCATTCTCTAGCTAGATCAGCTTTGACAGTTACTGATGTATTTATAAATCGGACTTAATGTATCTGATTAGCTTGTTACTTCCAAGTTAATGAAATGAATGAAAATTTCCTTTAAAAAAAAAAAAATGGAGCCTAAAAGGCACGCGACTGAGCCTCAAAGAAAAGACAGCACAACCCATACATTTGCATTTGCATTTCTTCAAGTATAACACCATTCCCGCTTACAAAACACCACAAAATCTACTATTGGGTTTTTTTTTTACTTAATAATTAATATTTAAGAAATTTTTTTTTAATGAGTTTGTGTTTTTTTTAAATGTTTAAGGAAATTAAAAAAATGTTTGTAAAAAAAAAAATATTTGGACGTTTAGTAGCTCCCCTCAATGACTCCCCTCAGTGGGAGTAGCAGCACCCTTTCTTCAAATGTTGTGTTTGGTAATTCTATTTCATTATTATTTACAGCCTGTATTATTATTTACAAATTATTTATTACTATTCATTATCATTTTACAGATTATCTAGGAGTACATCAACATCCAAATGTAGCCTACTCTTGCTAATGAAAATTTGCCCAAAAAGACTTACCAGTTGGCCACTAAAAATTAATCGAGATTGTAATTGGAATAGAAACGGAAGGTATTTTTTTAATCATGTGTTTACTGATTAGTCACTCCTCCTGCAGCTCTTCTTGGATGTAGAATGTAATATCTGTTGGTTTTATTTAGTATACTGATTAAACTGCTTTTAATTCCAGTATCTTCATAAGCTGCTTTGGGAGGTTCAGTAATAAGAACAAAAGGTTTAAAACCTCGCCCACAAAAATAAAAAAAAAAGGTGTAGCCACTCCAGATGATCACGGGTTGGCTGAGGCACGATGATCACTGGTTGGATGTAGCCCCAGACGAGCCTTATGCAGTAGGTTAATACGCCAATAAGAATAAACAGAAATGCTATACTCACCGAAAAGTTGTCCCGAAGCCCTTTCTTTTTTTTTTTAACTTAGTGATTAAAGAATTATTTTTTAATAATTTTGTGAATGTTTTATTTTTTAAAAAAATATTTATAATGATTAAAAAAATACATGAAAAAAAAAAAATGAAATGTGCTTTTCGGAACACTTCTTCGGGATAAACTTTCGGTACCTGTAGCGTTACTCAAGAATAAAAGTGTAAGAGTGATGCTAGGGCGGCAGGTCAGCAGTGACCGATGGCCGACTTAGACAAAATTGATCTTTTTTATTCTTTTTATTTATTCTTTTCACATTTTTTTTAACATCTTTAAATATTTTTAAAAAATAAAAAATATATTCCAATACACTAATAATTACTTTCTTAATCAATAAGTAAAAAAATAAAATAAAAATACATAAGCAATCAAAATAAGATGACAAAATGAGAATACATACTAGCATTATTCTCATTGTAACTTTCATATAATGTTAATACCAATTAAAATGTTGTGATTTAAAAAAGAAAAATTGAACGAGGATTTCACCAACGAATTTTTTTATTCAATATTTATTTGAAGAAATATATTTAGAAACACTTTTTTTCTTCTATTATTATTTTATTTTCTTTTTCTATAGAGTTGTTATTTTCATTTTCTAGCCAGTTGAAGATCTTCATTTGAGTGCACCAATAATAAGAATATTAACAAGAACCAGCACTTATAAATTAAATTCTAATACATATTGAAACTTGGGAGGCAATGAAATTAAACTCTAAATAAAGCATCCAACACAACATGCATCAATACTAGATTCTCTCTAATTTTATTTGTTATTTTCTTTATTCCCTAGTTTTCAAAACGGGTGAGTTTTCCAACCAAATCAAATGTATTTCTAGAGGGTAAAGGCATACTATCAGCTGTGTTTCCCTTGGATTCAGTAAAAAGAAAAAGAAAAAAGTTGTTTCCCTTGCATGTTGTACTGCTAGAATTTGGATATGGTATGGAATAGCATTCCTCTTTGGTCAAATGTCAGAAGTATTTAGAAGATACCTTCAGGGCCTTTTTCCCACTTGATACTACTACTGTTATATCATCCAGTAAGCAAGTCTCGAGTTAAAAAGCACCCACGGACCATCTAGATAGATAGCTTATCAATTATCGTACTCGAGTTTGAAATACAAAAAGGCACAACAAATCTTTGACAAACATATTAATTAACATCTTAGCAGAAATTGCCAAGGACCAAAAACATGTCAAATGTCTTATGAAAAGCTAGGCAAATCCTCAATAGTAGTTGAGAGAGAGAGAGAGATAGTCACCGCAGTCCTTTAATTTGCTCTTGGGGTGGCCCATTCGACTCTAAGGATTAAATTGTCATAACCATATCCATTGAGTTTGTTGATGGCTCTCTGAGCATCTTCTCTGTTCACAAAGTTAACAAAACCAAATCCTCTGCTCATTCCAGTTTTCTGATCAACAGCAACATAAACACGGCTTACAGCACCAAAAGGCCGGAAGAGCTCAAGCAAGTCTGGCTCCCTTGTATCCTCTGAGAGGTTAGTGACCCGAACAGAGTTTTCATCATTTCTGCGTCTCATATCAGATCCAGTTCTCTCTGCCCCTGCTCTCTGGCTTGGAGGAACATATGTTCCCTTGGTTGCCCCAGCAGCAGCAGTTGTGGCTTCTGATACAGCAGGCTTATCAACGAATCCCTCTGCTGGTTGAGCGAGATCCTTGTAAGGGCACCGTGAAGTCCAGTGGTCACCCTTCTTACCACAAGTCCTGCAGACCATGAGGACGGCACCTCCTTTACCAAGTTGAGCCAAAGAGTCTCCTCCAGCTTTCGGTTCTTCTGGTTTGCTACCTGTTAGCAATTTCAAAGTGGTCAGCTGACTTGACAAAGCCAGTATACAAATAGATGGGATATAATAAAAAGACAACCGGATATAAGAAGCTTACAAAGTAACGAAGTAAAAGCTAATTGCTAATATGACAAATGGAAAAAAATTCATAGGTTACAAAATACTTGCCCGTGGAGGAATGCTGCGACACATAAGATAGTCAATTCATACACACTTCACATTGTGTCCAAAACCAGTAGTTTACATATTTTGAAGCGTAAATTTAGCATACAGCAAACTAGCTGGTGTAGTTGGTATACTAGTAAAATCATATTATATTTTGAATGTACACTTCCAGCACAAGTAGCGCCCTAACTATAAGAATAACTAACCTTTTAATTCTAAGCAAAATGGCAAGGCTGTTGAACACAAGAAACAAAAAGTGACTTGGGGTGAGCCATATCCAATCGAGAACAAAGGTTGAGGAAATCTTAAGGAATTCCAAAAGGTAGAAACTTTTGAAATTTGAGATGGAGACGAAAGAAACGTAGGAATAAAATATTTATTTCCTTCTTTTTTATTTTGCCTTTCACAATTTTTTATTAGTGCCTTTTCTAAAAAACAAAAACTCTGAGCAATTAAAGGAGGGGGGGGGGGATTCTACATTAAGTCCACTTTTGAACAGAACATAAAAGCCGGGGTGGAAGGGAACCATTTACCCTACCACCACCCTTTCTCTGCTAAGTTCCCAAAAACACCCAAACATGCTTTCTCCAGAAGGATCCTTACCAGCCAGGTACTAGAATGAGTCAAAGTTGAATTAATTGAACTTTCCAGTGTCATCTCTCTTCCTTCTTCTCTAACAAACTCTACTATAATTTCTTTGTCATCACTAACTATTTTGCCCCTAAACAACAGCTCTCATAATCATCAAAACAGCCCCATACATCCTAATTATATATCTCTAATTCTAGTTCCAAGCCCTTGTTCTATCAAACGCTAACACAAAAAATATCACTTCTCTCTACCAAATATCAGTAATTGTGTCTTACAAGTCTGTGAAAATAAAATACCAACAAGCTAATAGTTGTATTTCATTGACTACAAGGCACGCGACCACCCTATATCTTGACCACAAAAAATAAAATAAAATAATTAAACAAAAACACACGCACACTGATAATAGAAAACTTAAGCCCTTAAGCAATAAAAGGGATCAAAATATATTGGATGTTCAAAAGAAGTAACCATTGGCGAAGAGCAACCATTGGCGAAGTGAAATAATATCTTAAACTCTATGAGATAAAAACTACAGTTTCTTATTTCATTTATGGCCCTTATGGGATATCAGTTTTTAATAAATAGAATAGATATCCCAGTTTTATTCCGCCCATAATATGATTTTTCACAATACGTGAGTGAACAGTCAAAACGGTTATTGGGAACTTTTGCTAGCATGCCGCGTATTTTCTTCCCAGCAAAAAAACTAAATCTTTAATTAAAATCATATTGAGGAAATCATGAAAACTTTTATTGAAGCAATTCCCTAAATTATTAGTATTTAATAGAGTTTTTTTCAGGATTCGCTCAAATGGAAATTCCTGACTTAGCGTATAGTAGGTTAGAACTCGAAACAGCAAGCCTATTAGTCCCCACAAAAATATTCTGGCAATTTTCTTCCCACACAGACCAATACCACGGGTATTCCATCAGGTCTAAATCTAAACAGTTTCATCACAACATTCCTAGAGCAAATAATCGAGACAGACAGACAGACAATTGCAAACAAAAGTGCGGACGTGTTGTGTGCGTGTGTGACAGTGCGTATGAGAGAGCGAGGCGGAGAGAGAGAAGGGGGAAGGGAGGGAGAGAGATGAACCAGGTGCCCTAGGTCGTTCAAGGAGGATCTCCTCGGTCGAAACCATAGTGAGGCGGGCACCGACGTCCTCGTGGACCGCATCGCCGAACTTGGGCCAGGAGCGGCGTTCGATGGCGCGCTTGCTGAGGCGGGCGTTGGCGAGCTTGCGAGTCCGAGAGGTGGTGGTTATCTTGACCTTGTTGCCATCGTCGTTGAACCTGTACTCTATGACCTTCTTGATCCCGTTCTCGTCGGGCCCGATCACCTGCCTCGGAGGCAGCAAAAAGTCGAGGTCCTCCCCGTCGTCCTCCTCCAGCTCCCCCCATCGGAGCTTCGTTTGCTGCGCCAGAGCCATGCCTCCGATTTTCCCAGAGAGAGAGAGAGAGAGAGAGAGAGAGAGAGAGAGAGGTGGCTTTGAGATTTGGGAGCTGAAGGAGGTAGGGTTTTCTCAAGCGTGACGAATGGGACTGGAAAGGAGAGACTAGACGTGGTGAAAGTTTAGTGGCGGTTATTGCTCAAACACGTGGTGACGGTCGCACTAGATAACATCTATTCAAATTTAGTTCCAAAGTATTGGGCCCTAAGAGATTTTTAAAACTCGGTTCGTTAATTATGGGCATAATATTATTGGGCTAAAGATTTCTCTTGCCTAAATGAGGCCCAAAACATTTCCATAACCACCTGACTTATGTTTTTTTTTTTTTTTTCTTCTGGAGTAATCAAATGATTAACTCAGGCATTAATATTATGGAATGGCCGAGTTCGATTTGGGCTTTCATTTGTTTTACTCAATTGGGCATTTTAATTTTTTTTAATTTTTTTATTTAGTTATTAAGAAAATATTATTTAATACTATTGTGAATTTTTTTAAAATTTTTTTACATTATTTTTTAACACTTTAAAATATTTTTAAAAAAAATAAAAAAATTCATAATATTATTAAACAATATTTTTTTAAACACTAAGTAAAAAAAAAAAAACCTAAGAAAAATTAAAAAGTCCAATCGGGAAAAAAAAAAGGAGGGCCAAATCCGCCCCCTATCATATTTCTTATGGAATATATAATTTGTTTTAAATTTTGTTATATACTAATTTTTTTTATAACAGTTAAATTCTAATTGTTACATTCAAATTAAACAGTTATATTTTTACAATAATGTTATTGGGTCATATGAAGCCAGAAGCTTACCCTCTTGACGTGACCACATAACTTATTAAAAAATATCATGAAAAAATAGAAATACAAAAAAGAGTAGAAAAAACTTAGAACCATTTGAACGGTAAACTTTACATGGACATAGGCAGAATTCATCGTTATTATTTATTATTTCATATCTTACAAAAACGCTTACATATATCTTATGAAAAAATTGTAAGTATGGAGTTTGGAAATAAACAGTAACATGAGTAAAATTAATCCTTTTTTTTTTTTTACTTTCTTTTTCTCTCTCTCTCTCTCTAATCCTTGAAGAATGAAATTTAAATATGTTTTGTTGGGATTTCGTGGATGGATTGAGTTTTTCCGGCTAATGTTATCAAATGAGCAGATACTTTACCTTTTATAGAAATAAAACTTTAAGAATTACATCTCAAAAAACATACAATGTTATAAAATCGAGATTCATGAACATCCTTGGCCTCCCTTATTACAAAAATCTGCAACACATCAAACCAAATCCATGGCTAGCTTCTGATCTGTCCTCACCAGCTTTCAGAATGATCCACTCTCTTACTTACTCTTTCCACTCAAAAAGTGCAAAAAATAAAAAACCAAAAGCAAAAGATCAGGAAAAGTGAAAGAAAACCAGCATGCCATCCCCTGATATCCTTTTCAAAACCAACAAATTCATATAATTGACAACATTTCATACTGATGCAAAACATGACAAAAGCCACCAACTTTCAGTGGCATCAACCTCAACCATCGCCGCCGCCGCCGCCGTGAGCACTACCGTCGCCAGAAGCATCGTTGCTGGCGGCGGTGGATACATGGGCTGCACCCATCATTGCAACAGCCATGCCTGCATCTGGACCGGCAGCAGTAGTATTGGCACCTCCATCGTGGTCGGTAGAGCTGTCGCCAGGTGCCGTAGAAGCATGTCCTCGGGTTTTGCGGCCTTTCCGCGGGGGCTTGTCGTGGGAAGGTTTCTGCTGGGAAGAACTAGTATCGGAGTCTCCATTGTTGCTTTCTTTCTGCTTGCGGGCTGGGATACAGAAGCAAATGCTTTTGCACTTCATTGCTGGATTAATTGTCAGCAAAAACTAAATCCAGATAGATGATCACTTCTTTCTCATGGGTTTGTTAATGTTCTGAAACAATCACTTTAAAAGGTTTCAAAAACATTAATTATTACATGATTGCTTGGTTAATAAGTATTGTTGGCATAAAACACGGGATCTTTTATTAAAAAATAGGAAAAAAAGTACATTTAATTATAAAAATAAAAATTAATTTTCTCAATTACTATTCACTATTTCATATTTTACACTTTATGAAAAAAAAAAAAAAAATTATCAGGTGTGGAGTATAATAATAAATAAGAGCTTATATAGTAAAATCTTAAAAAGAGATGTGATAATCACTAAACTTATTTACGTAAAAAAATTAATAAATTGATATAATTTTACGTAATACGTTAAAATTATTTTAAAGATAAATATATTATATCAAATTACGTTATTGTTAAAGTGCTTTTCTTATTGTGTTTGACTGTTAATACAGACGAAAAAAGGTTAATCTTATCAGTTGGGTCCTAAAAAACTACTAAAAAAGTTTACAAATCCTAATTTTGGAATGTAATATATCAATTTTGATAGATAAGATATTAAATGCAAAACTTTTTTATAAGTTGAGAAGGTAAAGTATATTCATCTAAAAATAATGATTTGGATAACTTTTTATGCCTTTTTTTTTTTTTTGGGCCAACTGGTTTCCATCTGTATTATTATGGAAATAAAAAAAGGCAACATGGCAGCCAGCTATGCAAGAAACTTCATTTTTAAGATTTTACACAAACCTAGGATGATTGGACTATAGTAATTAACCAAGGTAGCCAAAACGCTGTGTAACAAAGCTTCACCACTTGCTAATAAAGGTGGAGATTCCTTTAAAAAAAGGTTTTGGGTATGCCAAACACCATTGATTTGATGCAGCTGCACATGCACATCAGCTCATGTTTTCAACAATGATAGACAGGCTGCTGGCAAATTCAACGTGTCATTGTCTGACATTAAAATATTTTTTTCTTTTTCTTTTTTTCCATTATTGGCATTCACCTTCCTAAACATTCGGAAAGAGAAATTTTATACAATACTCATTATTCATTTCTACATTTTATATTTATAATTTTTTTTTTATAAAGTATGAGGTATTTTTTAATTTTTAATTCAAAATTATATATCTTTTTAATTCTTTTACAACATAAATTTTTTAGGGAAGACGAAGAAATAACTAAAAAAAGATTCGCTGAAATTCTTCCCAACCAAAATAGATACAGTAAATATTTTTGGGTTATGAGAAAAAAAAATTATTAAAATTGAAGCCATATGAAGGTTTAAATATATCATTAAAATTACGCGTACAACACCATACAAGGTGAATTGCTGTCTGGGTGGTGTAGTTGGTTATCACGCTAGTCTCACACACTAGAGGTCCCCGGTTCGAACCCGGGCTCAGACATTTTGTTTATTTTTTTATTTTTTACTTTTTCTTGACTCTTTACAACACTGCACAGTTGTCTCAGCGATGGTAGTAGAGGTTTTTGGTTGTGGGAAATCCAACAAAAATGCATAGACGAATAGAGCACTCATGTTTGCAACTGCAGCATTTGGATTTATTATCTTCTGTCTGATGTTTGCAGGGCTTGGTTACAATCACGACCATAACCACAATCATCATGCTTGTGGACATTTGACAGTCTCACCTCATCATATGCGATAGAGCCTTTCGGGCCAAGACCCGGGCATAGATTATTAGCTAGGGAGGTAAGTGTGCCAGGGAGTAGATTCAAGGAGTCTCTGAAGCAGAATAACATCTTCGTACCAGAATAGACAGCTAACTCGTATAGCCTATTGTTCCTCATCAGTGGTTTAGCTTGTAGCTCTTGTGATGACATGCTAGGTGCTTAAGCAAGAGAATTCCATCGCATTTAGAGAAGTTGTGGAAGTAA
>QEOT01000182.1:2050-15276 GCA_003123785.1 Pterocarya stenoptera
CTATGAATGTAGATGTACATTTTGGAGAATAATAAAGCACTGCTCGACGGGGGACTACGTGAGCCTTCCTTCCTTACTCGAAGAGATTTAATCCGCTCCCCTTTCGTGGGCCTACTGGACCGTATCGTGGACCTAAGCTCAAGACTAGCTGGATAAGCCCTGGGTGGAGAACTCGGCCCATTGAGATGATATGGTGATAACCACCCTAGAATTCCGGATAAGTTGTTATCTGTTGACCATTTCAAAAGCTAAGGAAAGTTCATATAACTATCTCATCACTTGAATTTCAAATGATAGATTAGGCATTTATCACACCAAATAGAAGGCATTGTGGGTTCTATTTATACCTACCCAAGTACGACAATCATCATCTTCTATATACTAAGATATCCCTATTATCTTTTCTGACTTGGCATCGGAGACGTTCCCACGCACCCCCAATCCCTTTGTCTCTTTGGTTGCAGGTGATTGCGTGTGTGGATGTGTGGAACACATCCATAACAGTTGGCGTCGTCTGTAGGATACTGTCCTACAACCAACGTGCTTTTCACTTGCCTGCCACCACTTGATCCCAAACAACCAAAGACCAAAAGGCATCGTCAGAAACATGGAAGGAAGACTTGTAGATATGGAGAAGATTGTGAAAAAGGTCACCACCAAAGTTGAATTGCTTCGAAAGGAAAAAGAAGTCGTTAAGGTGAGGAATAGACTGTCAGGGGAGAATATGGTGCCTAGCCAGGCCGACAGGGTTGAGACGGAAGCACAGAGCATAGAGCATAGAGCATAGGCAAACCTCCCTACGAAAATGAGGAGACAAGGAAGATGCATCACGACCTGCGCAATCTGATGGATAAGTACGAACAAATGACCAAGAAGATAGGGGCATCTTCCTCTGCTGACCAGTTACTAACCAACACCAATTTGCCAGTCCCACCAAAATTCATAGTCCCGGTGATAGACATGTATGACGGGTCCAAGGACCCAATGGAACACCCGGAGACCTTTAAAGCTCACATGACGCTTTATAGATTTCCTGGTGAAATCGTGTGCAAGACCTTCCCTTTGACCTTGAAGGGAATGGCTCAAGGATGGTTTGGAGCGTTGCAGCCGGGTTCCATCGACACTTTTGAGGAATTGGGTTGACAACTCCTATCTCAGTTCATGGCGAGCCACAGGCGAGCCTTACATACCTCTTAACCTTGAAACAAAGGAAAGACGAAAACTTGAAGGCGTATCTGGCACGGTTCATTGGGGAAAGAATGACTGTTGATGACCAAGATGAGAAGATTATGTTAACAGTTTTACTTGGGGGAATTTGGTGGAGAAGCTCCTTTATGGCTGAACTGGCGAGGAAGACCCCTTCCACTCTGTGAGAGTTCATAGATAGGGCAGACGGTTTCGTCAATGCCGAAGATATGTTGCTAGCCCTAACAGCATCGGAGAGATTGTGAATGGAGCGACATGAGGGACAAGTAGCAAAAGGGGGGGGGGGGGGCAAAGAGAGATCGAGAAGGCGGCCTGAAGGTAAGAAAAGGCCAACATGAAGGAAGGCGGGAAACAGTGGCTCACGTGGGGCGCCACAATGGTCCTCATGTGCATTACTCTAGCATGCCTACCCAAGACAAAGCCTGATAAACTAGGCATAGTGAAGAGCAAGGGTGTTAAACCCAGAAGTTTTGAGCTTACCATAATGCAAGTGGACATAGAATTGAGAATTGCCATACATTGAAACAAGAAATTGAAGAGATGAGGGGAAATGGTGAGCTTGAGCGAATTGTCGCTCGAAACACCACGACTTCCAGGTGATAGGAGGCAGGAGCATAGACGCCAAGGAGAGTAGGCTAACAAAAAAGAGGTAAGAGGTCTCAAGAGTCATGAGACCGACCTCCTAGGAGGGACACATATCGAGGGAAGCCGCCTTTAGGCGAGATAAGCACGATCGCCAGGGGATAAGCAGGGGGTCCCACCTCCTCCAGGCGAAGAGCGTATGCTAGGTGGGCAAGATATAAGGAAGTCTACAATGTAAGGAGACTGATGAAGCAACCTCAGATACAGGTTTCGCCTGCTATCTCATTTGACAACGATGATTGCAGGGGGTAGTCTACCCGCATGATGATACACTGGTCGTAACGATGTTAGTAGCAAATTATACTACACGAAGGATACTAATTGATAATGAAAGTTTAGTTGACGTCCTATTTTGGGATGCGTTTATGAAGATGGGTATAAGCTTGGACCAACTGCATCCAGCATCGACTGTTTTGAGAGGGTTCACTAGAGAGGCAGTACGACCCATGGGGTCTATCACCTTACCAGTATCGGTAGGAAAAGAACCCCACGTCACCACCATCATGACATACTTTCTCATTGTAAGAACACTATCAACGTTCAATGCTATTGTTGGTTGGCCTACATTGAACGCCCTGAGGGCGATCACGTCCCCTTATCATTTAAAAATAAAGTTCCCCACGAAAATGGAGATAGGGTTCACGGTGAACAAGTGCTTGCCCGGGAGTGTTACGTGCAACAACTCAGGCAAGGAGAAAGAGAGGTGAAGACGTTTGAGCTCTAGCCAAGAAAGAGCGGCGCGATGATTGCCCCCCTGCGCCTGAAGTACTGATGACTAAAGCAAAGATGAGGGACGAAGATATTTTGAAGTAGGGAGAAGCCGGTGAGCCTTTGGAACTCATCATTCTGAACCTAGCTGAACCTACGAACACTATAAAGATTAGGACCAGGATGGCGAACAAAGAAAGGAGACAGCTGAAGCAACTCCTCATTGAGCATAAGGTTATCTTCGCGTGGAGTCACAAAGACATGCCTGGAATTGACAAGGAAGTCATAGAGCATCGATTGAACGTTAGCCTAGGTGCACGACTAATCAAACAAAAGAAAATTAGTTTTAGCTTCAAGAAGTACAAGGCGATTATGGAAGAGGTAGACTGACTGTTGGAAGCATGATTCATTAAAGAAACCCAATATCTCAAGTGGCTGTCGAATGTGGTGTTGGTAAAGAAGTCGAATGCGAAATGGGGCATGTGTGTAGATCTTACGGACCTCAATAAGGCCTACCCCAAAGACAACTTTCCTTTTCACGGATAAACTTGATTGTTGATGTTACAACGGGTCACAGGATGCTAAGTTTCCTGGATGCCTACTCCGAATACAATCAAATCTGGATGGGTAAGACTGACTAGAAGAAGACTACTTTTATAATGGATCGAGGGTTAAACTGCTACAAGGTCATGCCTTTTGGCCTGCAAAATGCAAGAACAACGTATCAGAGGTTGGTGGAAAGGATGTTCAAATAGTAAATAGGCCAAAACATGAAAGTTTACGTAGATGACCTACTAGTGAAAAACATGGAGTTTAGACAACATGTGGATGACTTGAGGGAAGCTTTAAGAGTATTACGACAGTACAAGATGAAGCTCAAACCAACAAAGTATGCATTCAGAGTGCAGTCGAGAAAATATTTGGGATTTATGGTGTCAGAAAGGGGTATCAAGGCGAACCCAGAAAAGTTACGGGTAATCATTGAAATAAAATCTCCTATGAATTTGAATGAGGTACAGAAGCTGGCGGGAAAGATAGTAGCTCTCAACTGATTTGTGTCCCATTCAACAGATAGGTGTCTCCCCTTCTTCTAGGTCTTAAAGAAAGCTTGGGATTGGTAAGCCAAATGTGAGGAAGCATTTACACAGCTGAAAGAGTATCTGGCGCATCCCCCATTTCTCAGCCAGACCAAATTGGGGGAGCCTTTGCTATTGCACCTAGCTGCGAATCAAGACAATGTATTCGCCACATTGGTAAGGGAGGAACGAAAAAAGTAGAAGCATGTATATTGCATAAGCAGAGCTCTAAGGGGAGTTGAAACACAGTACCCAAAGATGAATTGATCGCCTTTGTTGTTGTAACAACCGCATACTGACTACTACCCTATTTTCAAGTCTATCCCATAAGTGTTGTTATGGCAGCACCCTTGTAGAGGGTGCTACAATGACCCGACACCTCAGGCTAACTAGTCAAGTGATCCATCAAACTCAGTGAATACGACATTAGCTACATGCCCAGAACAGTCATAATAGGGCAAATCCTGGTTGATTTTGTAGCAGAGCTCACGAACTTTCAAGAAGAGATACCAAAAGCCCCTAATGGGAAGTCATGGCAAGTATACGTGGACATATCGTCTTGCCAAACAGGAGGAGGAATAGGCATGCATATGGTATCAGAAGAGGGTGTAGAGATGTACCATGCAATGAGATTAAACTTCAAATTAACAAATAACAAGGCTGAATATGAAGCGATACTCGCGGGGATAGCTATAGTAGAGACCTCGGAAGGAAGGGAGGTCAAAATGAAGGTAGACTCACAAGCCGTGGTTGGCCAAGTGACGGGGGAGTATTTGACGAAGGGTGAAAAATTAATAAAATATCTCCATTAGGTTCATTAGGGGCATATTCGCCTTCTGTATTTCTGGATCGAGCGCATCCCACTGTCTGACAATTGGAAAGCTGACCAGGTAGTACGAGTAGCCTCAAAAAAACAAGAAGAGGCTCTATCATGGGAGGTCAACACCGGAGACGTCGACATGCTGGCTATAGGAACTGAGATTTTGGAGGTAGGTAAAGGCATAACAGAGTGGGCGGACAACATAGTCGGATACCAAGAGACTAGGAACCTCCCCACCCTCAAGAAGTGGCAAGGAAGGTAAAAAATAGGGTCACCCATTTCACCATGATGGATGGGATATTATACAAATAAGGGTTCTTGGCACCACTATTAAGGTGCATTTTGAAAAAAGAAGTCAACTACGTCATGGAGGAAGTGCACGAAGGAATATGTGAAAATCATTTGGGGGGAGAGCCCTCGCAGCAAAGGTTATGAGAGTGGGGTACTACTAGCTGAAAGTCTTAAAAGACACAAGAGAATTTTTCTAAAGATGTGTCTAGTGCCAGCTGCATGCGCCAATCTCAAGCAGTCCGCCCGAAGAGCTAAAATCAATTGTCTCCCCTTGGCCGTTCGCTCAGTAGGGGTGTAGATTTGGTCGGCCCATGCCTCTAAGTAAGGTAGGAACTAAGTTTATCATTATCGTCGTCAATTATTTCACGAAGTGGGTAGAAGCTGAAGCGATGGTGACGATGATCGCACAAAGTGTTACTAAGTTCCTGTGGAAGGCAATAATATGTAGGTTCGGGATACCGCAAAGCATTGTCTTTGACAACGGAAAACAGTTTGATTCCGAACATTATCACGGGTGGTGCGTCGAACTTGAGATCAAGGCAAAATACTAGTCTCCAAGGCATCCATAGGTGAATGGAAAAGTTAAATCAACCAACAAGACTATTGTGGGATATTGAAGAAGAAGGTGGGCGAGAAAAAGGGGACATGGGCAGACAAACTCTCGGAATATTATGGGTGTATAGAACAACGACGAAAACCTCAACCGGCGAAACACCTTTCACCTTGGCCTATGGAAGCAAAGCAATAATACCAGTTGAGGTTGGGTTGCCAAGCCACAAAATGAAAAGTTTCAAAGTAGAGGCAAATAACAAGAAGCTGGAAGAAAATTTAGATCTCTTGGAGGAGGTGAGGACAGACACCGAAGCTAGGGTGGCAGCCTACAAAAGGAAGACGGAGCAAGTGCTGGAATAAGAGGGTAAGACCAAGGTCCTTGAAGGTGGACAACCTAGTCCTTAAAGAAACCAGAGTAACCACAACAGAAGAAGGAAAGCTTGGACTACAATGGGAAGGGTCTTACATGTCTAGCCATCGCCCTGGAGTCTATCATCTCAAGGACGCCGCGGGGCATGAGCTACCTCACCCTTAGAATGCCGAACACTTAAGAAAGTACTTTATTTAGTTCATGGTGTAATAATCTCAGTACAATGAATAAACTTGTTTATTTCTGAACATTTTTTCCCTGCTGTTCTACACTTTCATCACCAAGAGTTACGTGGTCGAGGCATCCTCCCATTACACTCATCACCAGAGTTAAGTGGTTAAAGCACCCTTCTGGTACACTCTTATTGCCAAGAGTTATACGGTCAATGCATCCTCCCACTACACTCACCACAAGAGTTACACGGTCGAGGCACCTTCCTGCTACACTCTCATCGCCAAGAGTTATATGGTCGATACATCCTCCCGCTACACTCTCAATGCCAAGAGTTACATGGTCGAAGTATCCTTCTGCTACACTCATATCACTAGAGTTACGTGGTAGGGGCATCCTCCTGCTACACTTATATCGCCATGAGTAATGTGGTCGAGGCATCCTCCCTTTACACTCTCAGCGTCAAGAGTTACACGGTCGAGGCATCCTCCTGTTACACTTATCGCCAAAGTTATGCATTCAAGGCACCCTCCCGCTAGACTTGCATCGCCAAGAGTTACGCAGTCGACGCATTTTCTTGCTACACTCATTACTAGAATTACGCGGTCGAGGCACCCTCCTATTACACTCACATCGCCATGAGTAATACGGTCGAGGCACCGTCCTGCTACACTTGTATTGCCAAGAGTTACACGGTCTAGGCATCCTCCCACTACACTCATCGCCAGAGTTACACGATCAAGACACCCTCTCGCTACACTTCCATCGCCAGAGTTATGCGGTCGAGGCATCCTCCCACTATACTCACCGCTAAAGTTATGCGGTCGAGGCATACTCTCACTACACTTTCATCGCCAAAAGTTATGCGGTTAAGGCATCCTCTCGCTTTGGACTGTAAATGAACTAGTCTGTTTGATAGCCCGCTTGCTACTCACCCAGTTAAACTCGAATCAAACTTGATTCATGAAAAAAAAGCTTGCCTGTGAAAGCAGATAACCACTCGATTAGTAAATGACATATATCCGCCAAACTCGATTTGACTCAGTTAAGGCTCGTTAAGGCCCATTCGTTTATGCCCAAGTTGACTCGTTAGCTCGACTTGATTAAAGTTCATTCATATATTGATAGATATATATATACACCTATGTATATATACATATATATTAGCTAATAATATAAGTATTAGCTAATAATATAAGTATAGCACTTTTATAATTAAATATATAATATGTAACCTAATTACTTATGTCTATATTTTGAATATACTTCATAGTTATACTTTATACTTTGTAAAATAATTAGTTGATAAGATTTAATAATTTCATATACTAGTATGTGAGAATCATATATGAAATAGATGTATGCTATCATATTATGTGTATGTATTGATAATTTATTAGGTATATAATATATTGTTATTATGGATAAAAATCAACTAGTAAGATATAATTATTTATACAATTTTAAAATTTTCTTATTCAATAGAGGTTCTACTTGTTAGTTATACAAATTCAATATTATTTTTTTATTTATCTAATTTATTAATTATTAAATCTTATTCAAAAAAATAAAAAAAATAAACAATTCGAGCCGAACTCGAGCTTGAGTTGGAAGTTTAGCTTACTGAGTCGAGGTCGAACAAAGAATAAATAAAAATCTCGAGCTTGGACTTGAGCTTGAGCTCGAGCTTGAACTCGAGTATTTTGAATTGAGCTGAGCTAGGCAAGTTAAAAACCAGCTTGGCTTAGCTCGATTACAGCCTTACTCCCTTTACACTCGTCACTAAGAGTTAGATGGTCGAGGCATCCCCTCGCTACAATCTCATCGCCAAAGTTATGAGCTTGAGGTGTCCTCCCGCTATACTCATTGCCAAGAGTTTCATTCACCTAAATTACATGGAAACGAGGTAAAGGAAAACAACAAAATAACAAGTATCATAAAAACAACACACTAGCACAATTTACACACAAGCAACAACATCATAGCTGTCAAAACATCATCTTCCACTAAGATGAAAATAATTGTCCCATACATACATGGTATTCCACCAAAACATAAACATTTAAAATCTAAACATAAAGACTAAAAATGGGCTTCAGGAATGACGAGGAGGGGGAAAGGCGTCCGGCGTGGTATCTTGCCCAAGGGAGTCGAAAACATGGTAAACAAAGGGGCTGGCTCGAATAAACTTCTAGTTCAGAGTGCCAAGATCCGTCCTTGGATTGGAGAGAAAAAAATCCCCTCAGTTGTTTGATCCCGAGATTGTATCCAAGGCCTTAGGTTCAGCTCTGAATGGAGTAGGTTGCTATTAGTTGAGGTAGAATGCGAGCAACCTCACCTTGAGAGTGAGCTAGCTCAACGTTCAACTACTCAGTTACCTTCAACTTCGACTCTAACAACTAGTTTTTGTGTGACTCTAGGATCTCACTTAGCTGCAAGTAATGGTGATTGTGGTCCCTGAGCTTTGCCTTCGCTGTTGCTAGATCCTGTTCCGCTTTGATCTTCTCACCCTCGTCAATACTCAGCCAAATGTTTGCCTCCTGACATCCCTCTTCGGAAGCAACCAAGAGAGCAGCATAATCGGCATTCTTTTGCCTCAGCTTCTCTGCCTCCTTCTCCATCTAGCTAAGGCGGGAGAGTAGGCTATCCCATTAAGCTTCCTTGGCCTCTACTTCACGACAACGCTGACTAGCTTCTTCTAGGCAGCTCACCATCTCCAATTTAAGCCGATCGACTTACCCGCGCAAGGATGCAAACTGACCCTCAAGTTGATGGGAGTAAGATTCCACCCGGGATAGCCCTTCGGCTATCTCCTTTTTCTTTGCCTTGGCGGTGAGAACTGCATTGTGAGCATGCCCAATAAAACAACGCATGGATTGGTTTTCTTCTTCTAAGTCTAAGCGGTTGTCAACCAAAGTAGCCGCAAGAAGATCCACCCCTAGGGTTGTAATCGATTTGAGCTGAGCCAATCTTTGGCTTGTCGATCTCAGCTCGACTCAAATTGCTTGTTGTTCGAGCTTGACTCGATAAACTAAATTCTCAACTCGAGCTCGAGCTCAAGCTCGGCTCAAATTGTTTTTTTTTTTAATAATATTTAATAATTAGTAAATTAGATAGACAAAAAAATAAAAATAAAATATTGAATTTGTACAACTAACAAGTCGAGTCTCTATTGAATTATAAGATTTTAAAAATTTATAAATAATTAATATCTACCTAGTTGACATTTATCCATAATAACAATATATTATATGTCTACATAAATTATTAATACGTACACATAATATGATAGTATATATCTATTTCACATATGGCTCTCATATACTAGTATATGAAATTATTAAATCTTACCGACTAATTATTATACAAATTATAAAAGTACTATGCTTATATTATTAGCAAATACATAAATATATGTATATATATAGGTGTATGTATATATTTATATATATGAATGAGCTTTAATTGAGTCGAGTTAAGGAGTCGACTCGGGCATAAACAGGAGGGCCTTAACGAGTCTTAGCCTAGTCATTTACTAATTGAGCGGGTATGTGTCATTTACTAATCGAGCGGGTATGTGTTGGGTATGTGTCATTTACTAATTGAGAGAGTATTTGCTTTCACGGGTAATTTTTTTCACGAGTAGAATTCGATTTGAGTTTAACCGAGCGAGTACCGAGGGGGCGATCAAACAGATTGGTTCATTTACAGCCCTATTCACCCCTTATAAACACAATTATATGAGTATCAAGTGGGCAAGGACCATGGAAAGGTGAAAATTCAAGGCAAGAGAAATTTACTGGAGACAAGATGCTACAAAGATTACAAACAGTGGCACGAAAGGCCTCCTCCCGACAAGCGCTTGAGGGGTGAGATGCATCGTCAGGGCGAGAACTTGATGAACCATGAAAATAAGTGGATCAGAAGGACACGCCGGTGAAAGGTATGGAACCTTCTGGAGGTGGAGAGCCCTGGGTGGGCAAGGACGAAGCCATGGCAGGATTAGGAGAGCTAAGAGGAAAAGGAGTAGGTGCATTTACCTGAGCAGATGATGGCTGATGACCAGGAGGGACCACGATGTCTTCCCGATCAGGTGACGCCCAAGGAGACTCGGTGAGAGGATGGTCAACTGGGAAAGTTGGAGAGGGCTTGCCACTTCTGAATGGGGAAACACTGAAGGGTGGATAAAAGGATGGTCAATAGGGAAAGGGTGGATAAAGGACCTACCGCTTCATCTGCAGGAAACTCCCAACCTTCGCTAGATACAAAGAAAAATTTCCTTTGCTAGTATTTGGCATGGGAATACTTGCGTTCCAGTTGAACCAATCGATTGTGAACCCTGAAACTACAAAGATTCCCATCCAAACGCCTAAAACCATGTAGGGAAAGGAACTTACAGATAGTTACATCAGGGTATTCGTCACTTGTGGGCTCTATAACCATCCTAGAATCCTGGGTAAGTTGTTATCTGTTATCCATTTCAAAAGGAGAAGGAAGTTCGTATAGCTATCCCACCACTTGAATTTCAAATGATAGATTAGGCAATTATCACACCAAATAGAAGGCATTGTGGGTTCTATTTATACCCACCTAGGTACGACAATCATCATCTTATACCTACTAAGAGATCCTTATTATCTTTTTTGACTTAGGTATCAAAGGCGTTCCCATGCACCCCTAAGCCCTTTCTCTCTATGCAAGCCAACATAAGGAGGGCGTGGGATCTCCAACTTGTTTGAGACTCTACAAGCTCTTCAATCTTCAATATAAATTAGCTTGGAGTACTGCTATTACTACTAAGTCCTTTTGGACAAAATTTTTAAAGCAAAAATACTCAGAGGAATATTTATCAGTATCTCTTAACTCTATAGCAAGAAATTAAGCCTGTGGAAAGTTAAAAATGGTTTTGTTAAATTTTGGTACAATGATTGGTTAGGAAATGGATCTCTTGCGTGCAAGTCTTTTGCAATCATTAACCCTAATACGTTCCTAGCTTAAGGATGCCTTGCTCTAAAGTAGGTTGGAATGTTTCAAAATTGTCAGGTTTGGGAGATAATGCTTTGATCCTTTAAGTGTTGAAGATCCCTATAAAATTGAAAACGAGATCAGGTTTAAGGACTAGAAAACACACCTCTGACTATGTGTTTGTGTGAAATCAACACTTGTACCAAAAATTTAAGTTGATGAGAAGAGGTAGATTTAGTCATTTATATTTTTCTTAACACTCTCTCTCACGTGTGGGCTAGACTCTCACTCAATAAGTGAGTCCAACATGTAAAATATTTAATTAAATTGATGAAGTGTAAAATCAATATTGGAAATTAAGACCTCTACTTTAGATTCAAATATATATACAGAAATGTGCATGGGATTTATTATCAATTGTAGCTCTTTAATCTCATTGTTGAAACTACTTCATTACTTCTTGTGCACCACTTTAATGATCATAAATATCCTCCCCGGTAGTACTTTGGATCTAGGAAGAGATCCTTACTGTTTACTCTTGGATGCCATTTGAGACTTTCCATACACATAGAGAGGGAAATGGGATAGCATATGGCCTTGCTAAAAATGGTGCGGCTAGTGTAGGTGCTTCCTCTTACTTGAACTCCCTAAGAATGTACTTGGTTTGTATGCCGTTCAAAAAGCTTAGAACTTTCGACATCAGAACTCTTGCTTTTACTCCGCTAGTTAAACATACATTTATTTAGGATTTTTGTGAAGTCTTACAATTGAAATCGTAATTTTATTAATGACCAATAACCCTGTGCTTTTCCCGATTTGAGATTAGGCCCTTGTGTTTTTTAGGATTAACACCCCATACTATTGCAAGTTTATAATTAACTCAATCCGTCACAAGTTTAGTTCATTCTACTTAACAAAAGACACATTCACTTTCTAGAGCGGCTATGAGTTGAATTTTCTCTTCTTACTTAATAAATAATAACTTTAAACTAAAAACACAAAAAGAAAAAAAGCCATAAAGAAAATGTTGGACGAAGGGAGGGCACTCTCCCCCGCCAATCACCTGCCAGCTGAACCCACTTAGTCTAGCGACAACTAGAGGTTAGAAAAGGGCCACCAAGTAGTGGCCATGATGGAAACATAACTTGGAAGTCTATTATGAAGTGGAGAAGCCGTAGTGGAGTAGGACACGAAGTGGGTTGAAGTTCTGTTTTATTCTAGGAAGAGTTATTATTTAATTAGAGTAAGAAGAATTACTATGACTCTCAGTTGTTTTATTGCTTTAAACTAGTTCATGTCAGTTAGGATTGTTATTCTAATTAGAATGAGTAGGATTTTTATTTTTATTAGAATTGGAGTAGGTTTCCATATATGGTTAGCAGTGCATGACTAGAAATACAAGGGTTTGTAGCTTATTTGGAATTATCATAAAGAATATAAAACTTGTGGTTTGGTCTAGCCCTAAGTGGATCACAACTTATCACTTTTCATCGTGGTAATATCCTAGTTCCATTAGTGGTATCAAAGTATGGCTATGACTAAGGAATGTCTTGAAAGCTTGGAATACAGTTTGCATGAGGTATGGGAAGGGGCCAAAGACACCAATTCACGACTTCAAGCAACGGAAGAAAGTTTCAAGGCAATCAAGGAATATTTGGAGGCATCACAGGAGTAGCCCTTCTGTCGGCTAGAAAAATACTTTTCAAAACAGGAAGAAGTGAGGTCACACTCACGGATTCCGCACCAGGGAGAAGGGGGACACCAACAATTCCATCCATGGTAGTTTAAAATGGACTTTTGACTTTACTTTGGCGATGATCCAATGGCATGGGTAAACTGAGTGATACAATTATTTGAATTTGAAGGCATTGCTAAGGATCATAAGGTGCGATTAGTCTCCTTCCACTTAGAGCACTCCCAATGGATTCTCTATCATATCCTTTAAAATACATCACCAAAACTCACTTTTTCTATTTACATACTGACTTTTACAATATACCATATATCATCTTATCTATTTTTTCTTCATATCATTTAAATATTATACTTTTTAATCTTTTTTATTCATTTTAAATATTTTCTCTAACTACTAATGATATCTTCATATATTTTGATATTTGCAATATCTCCCTATATACAATGTCATATAATTATGTCCTATTTTAAATTAATCCAGATTTATAAGCTAAATCAAAAAATAAATTAATTCAAAAAAAGAAGAAGAAGAAGAGATTATGTAATGAAAATATTTTCAAAATATATTATGAGAATATTCATTCTCAATAATTATATAATGTGTATAACGAGAGTTGAAGAAATTAGAAACTTAGCAAGAGGAGGGAAGAGAAATTAATTAAAAATATTTACAATGATGAACAATGTTCTTTACATCTAGAAGTTTACTGTAGTAGAATTTAAAAGTATC
>QEOT01000182.1:31574-57852 GCA_003123785.1 Pterocarya stenoptera
ATAGTACTATACGCACCTTTACTCAGTGGGAGTAGAGAGACTTGCACTCCACCCCTTTCAGTCAGTAACGAGAGAAAGAGAGAAGACTCTGTACTCATTGGTTATGTATCCCTATTAAACAAATTAATACACTAGAATAGACCCATCCTTAACATAAATATAAGTTTTTCTCTCTCAATATATAATATTTATGCAATTGTTAGAATTTCAACCCCAAAATATTGATTTACTTATCAAGTTACATTAGATAGTTTTTTTATGGGTATATTAGATTAATAGAACTAAAAAGTTTGACTATGGTATACCTTCTTATGTGTCTCCTACCCTATTTGTACTGCTTGAATGATAGCCAAGGCGAAGAGCTGACACACCCCTAAAATGCAGAACACTTGAAGAAATTCTATCCCTAATTATGTTAATTTCTTGATTTGTCAGAATTCTACTGTTGAATTCTTGATTATGTTTCGTAGTAAATAAAGCATCCATTCAGGGCCAGTACCAACTCACTCAAGGAAAAGGGAGCGGAGGTCAACAAATCACACGACAGACCCTTAAACACCAATAATGAATACAAAGACTTGCGGTGCCAAGGAAAAAGGGCATAGAGGTCAATAGACCACATGACCCTTAAACATCAATGACAATTACAAAGACTCCCAGTGCCAAGGAAAAAGGGCGTGGAGGTCAACAGACCATGCGACCCCAATGAAAAATCCAAAGACTCTCGTTGTCAAGGAAAAAGGGTACGGAGGTCACCAGACCACACGACCTTTAAATACCAATGACGAGTCTAAAGACTGGCGGTGCCAAGGAAAAAGGGCACTGCGGTCAGCAGATCATGTGAACCTTAAACACCAATGACGAGTCTGAAGACTCGTGGTGTCAAGGAAAAAGGGCGTAGAGATCAACAGACCACGCGACCCTTAAACACCAATAATTAGTCCAAAGACTCACGGTGCCAAGGAAAAAGGGCACAGAGGTATGCAGACCACGCGACCCTTAAACACCAATGACAAGTCTAAAGACTCATGGTGCTAAAGAAAGGGGTGTGGAAGTCAACAGATCACGCGACCCTTAAACACCATTGACGAGTCTAAAGACTTGCAGTGCCAAAGAAAAGGGCGCAGAGGTCAGTAGACCATGCGACCCTTAAACGCCAAGAGTACAAAGACTCGTAGTTCAAAGGAAAGGGGCGCGGAAGACAACAACAAGTACAAAAACAAGCCACTCACAGAGTGAAAAGAAGGAGCCTCTTGAAACCAAAGCAAAGTGTAACATGATAAAAAACTAAAACTGGCTAAGTGTTCCCAACATGCCCAAGTACAAAAGGCAAGTACAAAAGTGTTTATATTGTTTACAAAAAGTTGTTACAAATGTAGCAGTGGGAGATATGTATTTACAAAAGGTTAAGTACTAGAATTGCCACAAGGTGGAGGTGGACGAGGACTATCAAAGGCATCAGGCATGGTTTCCCGACCAAAGGCGTCAACAAACTAACATGAGGCTGCATCAGGTTTAAACATCTCCAAATCTAAACA
Organism: Pterocarya stenoptera; assembly: GCA_003123785.1. Lineage (NCBI taxonomy): Eukaryota > Viridiplantae > Streptophyta > Magnoliopsida > Fagales > Juglandaceae > Pterocarya > Pterocarya stenoptera. The sequence goes on from QEOT01000182.1 coordinate 33,113, forward strand.
TCTTAAGTTAGTATGGGGATTGTCCAACAAGTGCGATCTAAGCCATAGCATACCGGCTCCATAGCCATAACCAAAGGCATGATCCCCAGTGCCACGTGACAACTCTAGCTAAGGATGAAGGCGAACAAGCTCCTCCCTCGCAGCCGCCAAGTCAGACTCCAACGTCTTCATCTACTGGTTCTTTTCCTTCAGTTGAGCATCTTTCTGAAGAAGCATTTCGTTAAGCTTCCTTTGCTATTCGTCTGTGTCGGCGCGAACTTTCTTATATTCCTCGTGTTGTTTAGTCAGCTCCTCTAGAGCACTACGCGCTTTAGAGAGGTCAAGATTAACTTGCCACTTGCTTTCCTCCAAGGCCGCCAACACCTCCCCGAGTTCAGTGCAGTGCTGCTGAGAACTAGACAACTACTGGCGAACAGAGTTTAGCTCATCCTTGAGGGAAAAGAGCTTAGAGCAAGCACGAACATGTTTTGATTCTAACTCCGCAAGGGAAAGCTAAGCTTTAGCAGAATCACGCTCTGACTCCGGCAGTCCCAACGAGAAGTTGTCCTGAGCCTTCATCTCTCCAGCACGACAGAGTTCATCGCAAAGGTGGAAAACCTCATCTCGAAGAATATCTAATCACCTACAAGAAAGTGGGCGTAGCCATCCTCTTGCTCGAGTAGGATTTCCAACTTCATCCTTTCGACCTTCCATCTCTCAAATTTCCTCTTGGCGTAGAAAGAAAAGACACGTCTAAAGCCAACTTCTCCTTCAAGTCAGCACAAATCGTTGACACCCTACAAAGATAAAATCGAAGAAAGTTAAATAATCGTCTTAAAAAAAGGGCAAAGATAAGCAGAGTTGGAGGTACCCCAGAGAGAAAATTCCTTAGCCAATTAGCCATACTGCTGATGACCTCATCTCTAGCAGGACTAGAGGAGGTAGAAGGATCTCCTTGCACCTCCTCATCATACCTCACCTCAGGCCCATAGTGGGGACTGAAGGGGAAGCCTCAGGAGATGCCATCGCTGAGCCAGCTCCAATCCCAAGGGCCTTACCCAAATCTTCCACTTGGCGAACAAAGTCAGTGTAAGCAAGTTCAACATCCCCCAAATTGATGTCCTCACTTGCGAGACCGCCAAGAGGAACGCCTTCCTCTAAGGGAGAGGACTCAGCGTCATCCCCAAAAGAGGAGGGAAAAGGAGAGGGGATAGAAACATGGTCGCCGCCAGCCCCCAGGTCAAGTGGAGGAGTCTCTCCCTCGAGATGGCAGTGGGCAAAGAGTGGGGAGTTGAAATTTTACCTTTATCCTTCTCTCTGCCCTGGACACCATAGTCACCTAGGGCACCATCTTCATTACTTTGATTTCCCTCACGGGTCGCTCGGCTGGCAAGGCTCAATGAAAAGGCAAAGTCCACATCCACGTTGACCTTACCGCTTTCCCTTGGAGAATCAAAAGCTTCAAATGTAGGGAATTCGAAAGTGGGGCTAGACGCTGAATCAAGTTGTTGAGAAGGAAGATCAAAGTCAAAAGCAGTCGCTAGGTCAGAAAGGACTTGACCCATCAAGCCCTTGATGCCGTCAAGACCTGGAGAAGGCTCGCATGCTGGTGAGCGATTGGGGGTAGAAAGCGGGATACCCTGAGGTTGATTAGCCATGGGGGAGGCGCCAACACTTGTGTTTGCAACCCCCCTCTTTGCTGCAGGAGAAGGTGTATCCTTAGTAGGATGGCAAGAACAGTTTCGACAAGCCTTTGGAGAAGACTCAGAGGAAGGCTTAGTTGGGGGAGATGGCACCACAACCTTGTTTAGGAAGAGGCGATCCTCGACCTTTGAATGGTTAGGCATTATCAAGAAAGATCAATATTGGTGGGTGTCAAGAGATCCTTAGTGCAAAGGTCATCCTCATGCTCACTCACCTAGGCGACAACCATGTCGACACGGGATTGCTCCCATTCAAATAAAGGTTCCAAAGCCGCCATCAGGCCTTTGTCATCAGGAATATTGCTCCAAGTAGCTCTAATTGGGAATTCTCAGTTTATAGCCTCTGAGTTGAGAAATTCCCAACCTATGCCTTAGACCAAGAAAAACTTTCCTGTCCATTGTTTGTCGTTTGAATGACGGCTCTCAAAACGGGTCAACCGCTGCTTCCTAATCCGAAAGCTACAAATGTTGCTCGGAGAGCTCCTCAAAGAATAAAATGCTAGGAACTCTCGAGCAGTTATATCTGGGTATTCAAAACCAATGCAAACCAAACGAAACACAATGCAAGAACAAAGAAAAACCTGCCACACATGAGAATGAAGCTGCGCAGGGGCTAGCCTAAGAAGATCAAGAATGTCGCGTATTGGGCGATAGAAAGGAAATCGCAAACCGTGGGTTAGGGCACAAATGGGAAGAGCAACCTTTTCGGCGAACCCTTCTTCATCGACACAACGACAGTGTGGGAGTTCCAGGAGTATTGAGTCTGGGATCTCATAGGTGTTGCGTAGATTCATCAAGTCCCTAGCACCAAAAACATTTGAAGTATGGGACATCTTTAGCCGAAGAAGACTCCATGACAGTAGGGGCTTGGGATGTGTTTCGTTGGGCCATGATGATGACAAAGAAGCAAAGAAAAAGGAAGAAATGGGGGAGACTACGGTCGCAGATAAAGAAGTTGAGATAGTGGGGTCTCAAGAATGTAAAGAAGCAAGAAATAGGGAAGAAGATGAAAAATGAGAAGGAGTAGGAAAATTAATAGCATGTGATAATTGCAAATAATCATTACCTAACTAAATGACGTGACTGAAAGAGAACGTGGTGACGATTACTGTGTATTGTACGCACGTTTCCTAAGTTTAAAATTCCCACCTCTTGATAAGTGGAAACGATGAGTAAAGTAATAAATGGGCCAGCGGGGTAGCCCTAGGGGTGTTCATGCGGGTTCAAACCCTGGAACCCGGGTATACTTGGACCGGGACCTGGGTTTCAAACCCGGGCCGGAACCCAGACCGAATTGATCCGGGTCAGACTCGGGCTGGAACCCGGATGGATCCAGATTTTTAAAAACTGAAAATCCGGGTTCCGGATTGTACTCGATTCTTTTTTTCTTCTTCTTCTTCTTTTTTTTTTTGTTGTAAAAGCTAATTTATTATTAGTTAAGACTTCAAAGATTTTGTCTCCATTTGGTTGAGAATTAAAATCAGTTAAAGCATTTAAAGGAACAGAGAAAACTCAACTCTTGAATAAGGCACAAGCCTATAAACAATTAATTAATTTTATAACTAAATGCATGTATAAAAAAAAATCAATATTATCATGTAAAATGCATACAACATACATGATGCAATCCACTACATATTACATTGTTTGGATTAATTTGCTTAAAATATTACAAAACACATACATTGCTTTAATCAAAACTCTAATATACAACAAATTGAATGCAAAAAATCAGACATTTTTTCATCAATTAGCTCTTCTTCCAACAATCACGGGATAGTGGTTTTGAGTCTTGACAAGCTCTCTTGGCTGAATCTGGATCCTTAAACGTTACCTAATTACAAACATAATGAAATCAGAAATCAAAAGTACAAAAATCAGAAAGACAATAATGGACAGTCACAATGTAGTTATATAAAGAAAACAGTAACAACAGAAAGACAATGTCTTATCTTACTAAGCTTGTCCAAATTTATTCCATATCTGAAAAAGTAAAGCATACCAGGAAGAAGATGAGAGGTGAGAAACTCAGGAGACCTAAAAGAGCTAATCATAAGCAAAACGAAGAAGGCTAAGCAACTAATAGATGCAACCGAGCTGAAAAAAATGGAGCATTAAAAATAGGCTACATTTATACATTTCCCAAACTTGTGAAATAGGCTATATTTAGGAAAACTAGAAATTCAAAAAATCTTAAGATTATCCAAATGTAAAAACAAACTCATCTCAACTATATTAATGACATATCATATAAATTCACTTGTTAATGTTGTCATATATTAAGTTCGATACATTTTCAATCCATCAGTCACCTCAACTAAACATTCTTTGCCTAATCGTAACATACTAATAGATACAAACATATTATAAAAGATCAATTTATGCAGAAAAATCTTCACCATCTATTCTATGTACCACAGGAAAAATTCCAAGCAAAGATATGAAAATCAATTGTCATCATTAGGATAATTAACTAGCAAGGGCAATCTAAAACTTATGCCCAAGATCTAGATCTCACAAACCCAGATCCAGATCTTATTAGGAGACTGTGGTTATGGATATTTTCACTCTTCTCCTTTCTAGGTTTCACAAATCTAGATCTAACCCATAAAAACACTACACAGAGATTAGTCCATTCAAACATTCAAATCAAAATAAACTCAAAATCAATAGAGAGAACAAAAACTCAGTCGCAAAGAGGCCATTTTACTAGCCAAATAACAAAAAAAACCCAGATCTATCAAACTAACAGCATATATTTTATATCCATGTTTAACAAAATAACAAAAAAATCCAGATCTAGCACATAATGTCGTGGCACAGAACTTACTTGAACAAAAGCTACACAAGCCATAGCATTCCAAGGTATTTGACAACGCGAGGTAGAGAGGGTGAGAAGAGAGAGAGATCGAGGGTGAGAAGAGACATTAGCAGATAACAAAACAGACTCAAATCAGAATAAAACGGACCCAAATCGCAGAGAACAAACCTTGGGTCATGAGGATGAGGTGAGTCAGCAACGACGATGATGGGGTCATGAGGATGACGGGGTTTCTTCGTCGGCGCTGAGCGAGGCTAGCATTTCTTCGTTGGCAATGAGGGAGGGAGGCTAGGGTTTCTTCGGATTGAGTGTGTGTGTGTGTGTGTGTGTGAGAGAGAGAGAGAGAGAGAGAGAGAGAGAGAGAGATACGAGTGGAGTTTTTTTTTTCTTTTGATAAGAGAGTGTCGATTATGAGATAACAATGAAACCCGGGTACCGGGTTTAAAATCCGGGTTTCAGATTAAAACCCGATACCCGGACCGGTTATATCCGAGTTTGGTCATCCAGGTACCGGTCCGAATTAAATCTGGGCCGAAACCTGTAACCGGAATCCGGTTATCCGGGTTCCAGACCGGGCCGAAAAAAAATCCGGCCCGGATGAACAATCCTAGGTAGCCCATAGATCGAAAATCCCTAGTAGGGTAGTCTAGGTCTCAAAAGCCCTCGACTGAGTAAAGCAAGATATTTACAATTCCTTCATTGGTGAATTCCCCACGCTTACATGCGAGGGAAATTAGCTGGGTAACTAGAGGAGTTAATATTAGTCTAGCCCAAACTAGGGGCCCAAGGCCCATCATCCATAAAGGATAGATACTTAAAGGAGTCTTGTAGCTTAATACAGACGCTAGCCACCCTGATTATTAGGGAGTGATAAATCTCGTGTTATGAATATGGATAACGTGGTGATTAAATAACTCCGATACAACAAGGATAAGCTTTCTAATGGCTAAGTATTGTGCAAAGTTAATCAGTTTATAGTACTTATCCAATATTCTCCATGCATATATATAGGAGCAACAGGTAACCTTTGAATCACCTGATTGAGTATTTTTAAATTATTATCTCATTTATTGTTGATTTAAGCATCAAAGATGTCACATGTACACCGTACTGCCCACTTAAAGATTTGCAGGTTAACGATCACGACCGATGGTGGGACATGTCTTTTACACAAAGCATAAGCTTTATTTTCATGAAATAAGATAATAAAACTCATTCTACTTTTATTAAATAATAATTAGTGCTACAAAGCAACATAATTATTTATCATTATGTTGGTATTATATTACATATCATTAAATTAAACCCATAAAAATATATCTATTTATAATAATTTTCTGAGTATGGATCCTTATCCTTGTTGGTTAGGCAAGGCCATGGTATTACAACTTGGCTAAGAAATTGAGTCCCGAATACCGATTCAATGGTAGGAAAGTAGAATGGTACTGGTTGAGAATAAACTAGCAGTCAATAAACTAGCAGACAATATTGACTATATAAACTTAGCAGTGAATTTTTTTTATGAACCCAACTGATCCATTAATTAAAGAAGTGATTATTAGTAAATTTATATATATTTTTTAAATATTAAAATATGTTTAAAAGGTATTTAAAAAAAAGAAATACAATTGCATTAGGAGTCGAGCAATTCATGTTGGACGGCAGAGTAGCATTGTCCTCTCTCTCTCTCTATAAATACACATATATATATCTTCTATATATATAAGTGCGAATGGTGTAGTAACAGTATTTTCGTCTAACAAGTTTATTTTCTATTTTGCCCTTTCACTTTTCCTATTTTTCATTTTAATCCCTTAGTTTTCCTTTCATTTGTTAGCACTTTTACGTATTTAGTCCTTTGTGGGTTATTTCTTCGATATCTGAACGTGTGGCCCACACGCAAAGTAGACAACACGGCCCACAGGCATAGAAATGTATACGTGGGTCTTGTTGATATGTAATACAAACAGTGGGAAAAAAACAACGAAGAAAGATTCTGTCTTGGGAAATACTCTTAAACAATCGATGTAATTTAATATAGTTGGTCATATTTAAAAGTTATTTTTATTATAGAAAAGATGCAATTGGTCAGACGAGTTTACGAGATTACATTTTATATAATTCCTGTGCTTTTCTATGTATACATTTCTTTTCTTCCCCGACCCAACAAACCTTGCCTCTGTTTAGCAACCTCATTTTTATTTTAAGGCTTATCTTCCTCTCGATACTCTCTCCGTCAGCTATTTGAAATTGTTCCTCTTAAGTTCTAACCACTCCCTTCATATAAATACACACACATACATCACCCCAGGTTGTGGATTCAAATCATTTTTCTAAGCTTTCGTGGTTTAGAAAAGTTTCTCCTTGTTCTCTCTTGCTATATGTTTTGTTCTTATTTGTTCCTTGTGTCCTAAGTTTTCAGTTCAACCAGCCAATCATCCTTTGTACATCTGCAGGAATTGCCAAAATCCTATTGCACTTCGCAGTGACCTTCTTTCTAAAGCTTATCCCTCAACTTTTTCTTTGTGACATAGTAATTACCTTTTGTAATGACTCCATTTTTTTTTTTTTTTTATTTATGTGAATTGATCCTTGATAATTATGTTGGAAAAGGTCAGCAGTTGATTGTCAAACTGTTTATTTGGTCTTCTCCAGATTGGTGCAAAATGCTCATTCTCCAAGATACCTTTCTTTAGAGGAACGAATGTATCAATTGTTGTGAGTGCTAGATTTGAAGTACCATAAATTTATTGAGCAAGTTCAAGAGAGAGAGGTTCATAATTGAAAGATCATAGAATGTTAATTACAAAGTTTTTATTCTTGGTGCCTAAATAATCTAAAACCCACCACCGGGAATATTCTTTTTTAAAAAACACTACAGACATAAAAGAATCCCATAAAGGGATCCTACACACTAACGTGGCACACTACCACGTCTCTCCCTCCCCTTTTTTTCCTTCTTTCTCCCCCTCCCGTGCCTCTCCCCTCCTTCCCCTTCCCTCTCTTTCTCCCCCCTCCCCTTGCCCACCATGGTGGTCGGAGACCACCTCAAGGTGGGTAGAAGTCGCCGGAGGGGACATGGGAGCTCACGGTAGTGCCATGAGCTTGCCGTGCACGTTTTGTTTACTGTGTCGTGGTCCACGTTTTGGAATTCTTGCTCCATACTTCTTCTTAGTCAATGAAATAATGCTTTTAAGAAACGTTATCCCTTGACATATCTGTTGGCTGTTGCGGTTTGGATTCTTTCTTGAGCTCTTCACTAACCTGGTCTCTTTCAATTTTCCATTCATTTTCCAATTTCTTTGTTAATTATTCTCCTCAACTCAACTCTCAAAACTTGACCTTTTGATCATACCTTACGCTGTCGTATATGCCTCCAACTTAGCACTTTAAGAGTAGAAAGCCCATCATTCATCTGTGGAAAGTGAATAGTCTTATCCCATTTCTTATCCAAAAACTTATACAGAAAGTTCAGTTTCCCTGATTGATACTGTAATTTGAGTGCTCTTCTTTTCATTTCCTTTTTTTAATTTTAAACTCTGTTCCTCTGGTCCTAAGTTTTCAGTTCAATGGCAGAATTCAGGGATCATCCCTTGTACATCTGTAAAAATTGCCGCAATCCTCTCGCCCTGCAGAGGGACCTGCTATCAAAAGATTTTTCGGTGAAGAGAAACTTAAAACTCTGCATACATATGTTTGTGTGTGTAATAGAAATGCTGTAATGTTTAACGTTTAGAGTTCTTTAGTTTATAAGGGATACATAGAAAGTAGCTTTCAGTGATCATTTATGGCAACTCTATATAATCTTTAGTACTACTTTTTGCCAGAAACATGCTCTTCTGTAGAAATGACTTTGTACATAAATTGGCTAAGAGATTGCATGCTATTTTGCAATTTGATTTATTATGTTCAAGCTGAGGTTTTTGGGTACCCATATACATGCTAAATTTGTGTTTTGGTTTCTTCATATATATGGTTGTCTATATCTGTATGTTCTAATTGACATGTCCCCCCAATCTCTTCATCCATTACATTGTTCAGGCAAAATCTGGGCCAGCATATATGTTTACTCATGCAATGAACGTCATTGCTGGGCAAAAAGAGGACAGGAAGCTCCTAACTGGTGCATATAGTGTTGCTGACATCTATTGCTGCGACTGTGGGGAGATCCTAGGCTGGAAATACTTACGTGCTTATGAGATGAAACAAAAGTTCAAGGAAGGGAAGTTCGTAATCGAGACAGCGAAGATCGCCAAGGAATATTAATAATCCTAAATGTGAAGACAATATCCATAAAAGATTGCATTAGAGAAAAGGTCCTTGCTTCATTTGTCCCAGATAGAATATGAACATGTTGGTTCCACATTTTCAGCTGTACTCACTATATGCGTGCGCCATACTATAGGTGCTTTGTAGCCGAAACTTGAAGGTTTTATTGGATAATTAAGTTCTATATTGCATAAAAACTTGTGGCACTTTGGTTCTGAAATCAATTATAAGAATCTTGTAGTTACGAGATCAAGGTACCATCTCGCTACACTCGCATTGCTAAGAGTTACGTGGCCTCGGTATCCTCCCGCTACACTCTCAACACCAAGAGTTACGTGGTCGAGGCATTCTCCTGCTATATTCATTGCTAGAGTTACATGGTCGAAGCACCCTCCCGCTACACCAACATCACCATGAGTAATGCGGTTGAGACATCCTCCCGCTACACTCTCAGCACCAAGAGTTACACAGTCAAGACATCCTTTTGCTACACTCATCGCTAGAGTTATGCAGTCGAGGCACCTTCCCATTACACTTGCATTGCCAAGAGTTATGTGGTCTAGGCATCCTCCCGCTACACTCATCGCCAAAATTACACGGCCGAGACACCTTCCCGCTACACGTCCATTGGCAGAGTTATGCGGTCGAGGCATCCTCTCGCTTAGGGCTGTAATGAACCAGTCTATTTGATAGCCTGCTCGGTACTCACCTGATTAAACTCGAATAGAACTCGACTCATGAAGAAAAAAACTCGCCTGTGAAAGTAAATATCCACTCGATTAGTAAATGACACATATCCAACAAAACTTGATTCGACTCGGCTAAGGCTCATTAAAGCCAGCTTGTTTATGCCTGAATCGACTTGATTAAAGTTCATTAATATATTGATAAATATATACATACACACACACATATATATATATGTATATATATGTATTAGCTAATAATATAAGCATAACACTTTTTATAATTAAATATATAATGGTTTATAGTGAGGAAAGGTGGTGTGTTGGGACCCCATCAAAAACCGCCCTAAGACAAGGTCTTAGGCATGCATGGACAACAAAGATCGCGCCACTTCTAGGATTAAGGCTAGCCAAGGCCAACCAAGGGCCAAGACATATCACGGGCCACATTGGTCATGCAAGACCATATCATTTATTTATCTTTATTTATTTTATTTAATTATATTTCAAAGGACCTATTGGGGGTTTCTACTTTGTAATCTCTATAAATAGGACTTTTAGGCATTTCATTTTACATCTTTTGACAATTTGGTAAATCCCTAAGTGGGTGGATTATTGTTCTTGAGATCACAATTCGGTGCTTAGCACTTGGGCTACTTGAGTGAAATTCGTAAATCCCTAGTAGAGGATTATCGCCTTGCAATTCGTGAATAGATGGTGATTCAATCTATCTTATTTCATCATCATACAATTCGTAAATCGATGGTGAATTATCTATCTATCTTATGAGTATTGCTTTTGTTTCATTCAATTTGTCAATCTCTTGTCTATGTTTTCCATTCTATATTCAAAAATACATTGTTCTTATCTTTTCTAGTTGTTCTTATATTTTTCATTTTGTTCATCTTTACTTTCTTGCATATCAAAGATATCCTAAGCCTTAATCTTAGCATTCTTTGGTTTCTTGAAATACCCATATAAACCATAAAGAGTCTTTATATTCTTTTGTTGAGTCCATTCATCTATTGCTCATATATTTTCCTCACATTTTCTCACATACCACACACATCCTAAACCTCCATCTTTTCAAGGTCATATTTCCCATAAGCTCCACTTACCAAAATTAGCATTCCCTCATCCACATTAACCCTTGGCCGAAATTCACCATTGCCATATGCATTCCATCATTTTACCTATTGTCATATACATTCCATACACATATCTTGCCTTAGAAATCACTTGACCTAGCTTCCATCATATCCATTAACCCTAACCAAATCCACTAAGCCTCCAACTTGCCATACACCAATCTTGCCTCATTTGGAAACCCTAGCCTAACTTTCCATAAGGATCTCCTAGACTTTAGGAATCCAAACCCTAGCCACCCTTCATCCAATTAAACTCTAGACACCCACAAGGCAATTCCTATCACTTAGGAATCCTTATCTCATCTTCAAATCCCTTCAAAATTCAAAATACACCCATTGCCCTAGTCAAACATCAAATTCCCAACAACTACCATGCATCTTACCATTTAGGATCAAACTCTAACCACCTACCTGTCTCCAAATCATATATTCCTTATCTTATCTTCACTTTCCAATCCCTTAATTCTAGAAACATCCTTAGAATCACTTAAACCACCAAAGACCTTTCATATCTTACCTTAGCCAATCCCTTAATTCTAGGAACTTCCCTAGAATCACTCCATTACTCAAGTCACCTAAAGACTTTTAATTCTTGCCATATCCACAACCTATCTTCCATATCCAATCTCACAAATCTCTCATTCTCTAGAATCACTCAAGTCAATCAAAGACTATCTCATCTTACCTTAACCAATTCCTAAACTTTAGGAACCCTAATCACCCCATATCTATCATTCATTCAATCTTACATTGACCTAGCCGAATCTCACATTTCTCATATTGGACATTTACCTAAATTAGCCTTCTTCCATATTCCACCTAGCCCTAGCCGAAACACATATTCCCTCTTCATTCAAATTCAAATTCGACCACTCTTGTCTTATTTGAATTTGACCTAGCCGCCCACCAATCTTTCCATACTAGTGTTTCTATAACTTGGAAGCCCTATTTGACCAAATCACACCACATAGCCAGCCACCATACTATCCAAAATCAAATCCCAAGATTTTAGGAAACTTTCCTAAAATCTTTCAACCTCCCAAGTTTGGCCAACCTTAGCCGCCCATCACCATCTTCCAAACCCTAAACCTTTCTTCCATCATCCAACCCTAAACCTAAACCCCAAAGTGACACCTACCCATATTTGATCCTACAATCAAGGGATCACAATAACCACTCCCATATTCGACCAACCCTAGCCACCAAACCCTAATCCCACTCATCCACATCTCTTCCAAACCCTAGCAACTCATTCAAGACTCCAACCCTAGCCCATCACTTCCTAATCTCAAAATTCCCCTTAGCCATCATCCAAACCCTAGCCTATCTTCACCATACCAACCTTAATCATCATTCAAGTTGTCCCAACATCAAGAGCAACCTTCAAGACATTTCACATTGCATCAAATCCACCAAATCATCACTTAAATCAACCGAACTCAACATCTTTTTCATCACTAAACACCACACCTTTCATCAATCTGAGAACCCATCATTGCCATTATGCGTGCAAGGCCAAGTAAGAAGGCTTGGCACTCGGTTACCATTACTACCAAGGCTAGCTCGTAGACTTAGTGTTTAGGGACAAGACCGGGGTCCCTAACATGGTGGCTTAAGGCGGCAACAATGCAGTATGGTAGTGAAGGCTTGTTTCCGGTGTATTCTGTTGCTACTGGCAGTGATGTCATTTTCACATGAAGATGGGGCCGATATGGGTCTCGGTGATGGTGGTTGAAGAAGGTAGCAGCTGCTGAATTTTAAATTTGTGGTCTTTTTTGTTTTTAAACTTTTGGTTTTTTTTTTTTTTTTGTAGGGAATTTTCTTTGTTTGGCTTGAAGTTTATGCTCTTTCGAGGTTTGTATTTGTTTGATTTACTTATTTTTTTCATTAATCAATTGGGTTTCTTGGTTTGGTTTGTCTTTTTCGTTATTAGGATGTTGGATGTGTCTTGATCTATTGAGTCCTACTTATTTTTGGGTTGTTTGATGTGATTATTTTCATTTCTAGATTTTTTTAAAAAACATGTCTTTTATTTTTTTTTTTTTTTTTTGTATATATTATGGTAGATATTTCTTTCGGTATGAAAAAAATAGATGATTTTTATCTTTTTTTTGTTGCATTAATAGAAGTTGTTGTGTTTTTAATTTTGACTATTGATTAAGTGTTAAAAATTGCATAATTAAGTTGCTAAAGTGATTAAATTGTTTATTCAAGAAAATGAATTAAGCACTTAATTATGCAATAATTTTTAATACTTGACTCATTGATAAATTCTGATATTTTACACTTAAAATGATTTATAATGGAACTTGTAAAATCACATCAGAATTTATATCTCAAATTTACCCCTCATTGTGAATACTTGATCTTAATTTCTGCAGGGACATCTTTAAAAATGAATTGATGTAAGGTATTTTTAAAAATGAGGTGTGAAGGAACTCAGCAGTCAACTCTCACGCACAGCAGGATACATGAAGGATAGCGCACTTACGCACGAACTCACGCACGAAGTGGGAGGTGGCAGAAATAAAGAAAGAAAAGAAAAGAAAGAGAAAGGGGATTCGGCACTTTTTGGCTAGGCATATATATATATATATATACTAGTAAATGGCAACGTGCACTGCACGTTTGCCCTGTGACTAATTTTATTATGTTTCAAATTTTTAAGTACTATAAATGAACAGTGGAGACAGTCTAAAACTACAACGAAAAATCATAATAACTGATCATGATTTATTCTTAAAAAGTTAGCTTCTTTGCACGTATACAAAGAAAAAGAAAATTAAGTTGGCTTGTTTGCAAGAGTTTAATTGCAGACTATTTGTGTTTATTGCATAATGTTGGTTACCCATTTCAATATATCATGAAAACTCTGATTCTAACCAACAATACAAACTCTACTACAAACAGAATAATTGGTTCAAAGGATAATAAACTTGATGGTGGGGAAATTGAAGTGCCATGTGAATCTCCTAAAATTGAAGAATGTATTAAAGATATACCAATTCCTTAGGAACCTGATGATGGTAGTATCGAGAAATCTCAGAATATCCAAGTGGATGATGATGATACGATTGAGGAGCTAAAGTTGAGAATGGAGTTTAATTTCCTTAAAGATTTAGTAAGTTATTATAAATAATATGGTTATGGGAGAAAACATTTTTAAATTATTAGTAAGTTATTTAGTAAGTTATTATTAGTAAGTTTTTAAATTTTCATATAAAATATAATAAACATTTCAATTTTTTAAAATTTTAAAATAATAATAACAATAATAATAAATAATTTTCTAACAATATTTTATTTAACTTTTAATTTTTATCTCAACTAATCTCATCTAAATTTAATATCCAACCTTAAAAAAAAGAAAAAAAAAATCTTAACTCACCTAATCGGCAAAAGAGCAAATGCATAAGAGAATCGGATTTTATGAGAAAAATGGAAAAAAAAAGAGTAATTGATGAACAATTGTGTACTGAACATGTGTCTAGTTACAAATATATAAAAATAAAAAATTGATAGCAAATAAGAAATGAGAAAGTGAAGAAATTTTTTTAAACAAAGTTAAAACAAATCATGGGTTTATATAACTTGAGGTAAACCTACTATAAACTTAACAGAAATGATAAATCCATATAAGTTTGTGTTTTATTTAGTTATATAACGCAAAAGTTTAATAAAGGCTGCAAGCGAAAAAATGATGTTTATTACAATTTGAAAATTAAAATTAATGTTAATGATAATTTTGTTAGGTTTCTATATAAAAAAAGATGGGGTGAATTCATTTGGTTATGAGAGAAAACATTTTTAAATTACGGATTGTATTGAAAAATTATTGAAAAAAAAAATTGTTTTAATTTTATCTTCTTTATGAGAAAATAATTTGTTAGTAATTATGAAACATTTATTCATAGATATGTAAAAAAAAAAATTCCAACATTATATAAATTATCAGAAAAGGAAAAAATTAAAAATGTATTCTAGACTATATTATTCTGCACTACAAATAATGTTAAATCATTGCGTTATTCCAAAGGCAGTTTAGTTTTTAGTTTAAGAATGTAAACCAAATCATTTTAATTTACTTTAAAAAAGTTTTGATAACCTTTTTTAATATTATTAAAATAGAAGCACTATAAGAAATAATAACAACGAAAAACATTAATTTATTTAACATTTTCGACCTTGGTTAAATAAAATAGTAATAATGATATATTATATTTTTAAATTATTAAGAAATTATAATTTATTTCCTTATGAAAATTTGTAATTATACCAAGCAACCTACTATTATTACTCTTAATAATTATGGTTGGATGTGTATGTTGTATATTTATTATTTCCAAAATAAAAATATAATGTGTTAATTTTAAAATTCAAAACTATAGTGGTAAGTATTAAATAATTTAATCATATATTTTATAAAGTCTTATCCTTTACATTTTAAAAAAAAATTAAACAAATTATAGTACATTAGAAACTGTAAATCTATCTCAAATAGTGTAATTAATTTCAGATTAATTAATAAACTATTCAATTTATCTAGAAATGAAAAAGAAATATATTTAAGTTTATTTCTTAATAAATCATTAAACAAAAATTATTACTAAAAGGGAAGAATTAGATTTATACTAAAATTTAATAGTTCAATTCAATATTTAGATAATTCAAAATTAAAGGAAATAAAATGTTGCACAACATTAAAATTTAATTTTTAAGATTTTGATTTTTTATTAAAATTTTATGAAAACTTGGTATCAATTGGGAAAAAAAAAATACTATAGTCCAATTGTAAAGCTCAACTGATTTATAATGTTACTCATTTTTCACATCTAAAACCTAAAAGCAATGTTATATCTTTCTTCCGATAAGGATAAAAAAAATCTATTTTTTATTTATTTTTTAGACGTTTAAACATTAAAAAAATTTCACAATATCATTAAAAATATTTTTTTATAATAATGAAATGAAATAAGATGAATTAATAGTGTTTCTATAGGGGCAAAATAGGAAAAATATTATTGGACTAAACACTGTTCATGCCCGAATCGCACAGTGGCTTATATCGGCTCGCGGCGGTTAACGATTGCAGGAGAGGGGCTGAGATTGGAAGGGGAGGGGCGACGGACGGAGGCGAAAAGAATGGACCGGACGGTGTTGGCCACGCCGGCGTGCGGCGGCGCACTGGAGGGGACGAAGAAATGGGTTGGCAGCGGCTTCGATTTGCTCGCGGCGGTTAA
The DNA here is from genome assembly GCA_003123785.1 of Pterocarya stenoptera. Taxonomy (NCBI): domain Eukaryota; kingdom Viridiplantae; phylum Streptophyta; class Magnoliopsida; order Fagales; family Juglandaceae; genus Pterocarya; species Pterocarya stenoptera. The sequence goes on from QEOT01000182.1 coordinate 48,959, forward strand.
CGGCGGCACGATAGGAGCTGAAATTTCAAGGGGAGGGACGACTGACGGAGGCGAAGAGAATCGTCGGGGTCGTGTTGGTCATGCCGGCGTCCAGTGGCGCACTGCGGGAGACGAACCGAACGGGGGAGGGGGAGTGGCAAAACGGAAATTTTGGAATAGTAGCAGGGGCAAAATGGGAAGAATACAGGGACAAAACGAGAATTGAGAAATAAAAGCAGGGGTAAAATGGGGAAAAAAAAGTTAGACGAAAATACTGTTCATAACGCATTCGCGCTTTATATATTAGTAGATATTTTTCTTTTGGTTTTGGGGTTATTTTTTGTTGTTTTAGCCGACTTTGATTTAATTGGATTATTTTCTTTTGGGTTTACCTACTTTTTGAGAGTTCGGCAATTGAGGGCTATTCTCATTTGTTCACTTTTTCATTTTGGATTCTTTCACGCACGGAGGAGCAGATTATTTCTTCTTCTTCATTTGTTTTATTGTTTCCGTGAATCCGTAGCAGACACTTTTGGCTCTCGATTTTCGTTCGGCAATTTATTTCTTATTCCTATTATTATTTCAATTTTCATTCTGCTTGCTATGTTATTTACAGTACAATTTTATTATTTTTAGTTTTCTTTTTAGCAATTGTTATCGTTGAGCATCATTATCTTTCTTTTGCAATTTTATTTACATAGTAGTTTTACATGTTAGGGTTCATCATTTTTGAACATTTTACTAATTTAGAAATGATAGGTTAGATTTTTAGCTTGAGATTCAATTAGTAACCCATGAATGTTTTGGGTTGGATTTACTTCAAGGTTATAGAAATTTTAAATGATTAAATTGATAGATTGTATTTCATCTAACCTATGGAAAGGATTAAAATGCTATGTACTTGAACTTGATCAGTCGTAGACGTAAAGGCACGATTGATGCTTGAACTCGTAACAAGATTTTGATGGCTTTCTTTCAATTTACATTTGTTATACAATTTGTCAATTACCTTGATTATATGGAAAAGTGTACTTATTGTTTAATTAACCGATCATAATCTCTTGGAATGAGAAAATGGTTGAGAGAAAATGAAACTAGAGGTAAATCCAATTTCAAATCAGAAATGGGCGAAAATTGCATCTCAAGTGTTTGTTTTATTATTTCTTACAAGTTTAATTCAACTTTTGGACATTGCATATTTTTTACTTTTCATCTTTTTTAATCAAGATAATTTTTACACTCAGATATCACAAATGCTTTGATAGTTTTTTGTCCCTGTGGAATACGATCCTGGACTTATCCTTGATACAACTTGACACTTCTACACTTGGAAGCATATTTGAGACCGAGTCAACTATGTAGCTTGTGAATTAGAGGAAGCCTTGTGATTTTGGGTCGTTGGTGGGTGGGTTGGTTTGAAACTTGGTTTGGAGGTGAGTATAGGAGTGGGATGTTCAGACGAAGAACTTGAAGCGATTGAGTATCTTTTTATGGATAGGTTATGTTGTTTCAATGCTTCCTACTCTCAGGTAAGGATCCTTCTCTCCTTCATGTCCTTTAGTGGTACTTTTATCATAACTAATATGCCATAATCATTATCAGTTCCAATTTTTTTTTTTTTAAGTTAAAAACTATAGTTGAGTATGATAATTGTAATTTTATTAAATTAAATTAATCAGCTTTTACAAATATTATTGATCATTCTTTATTATTTAATTGGTTATATAACTATGATGTATAAGCATGTCCTCGATTACAACTGTCCCATATATCCACTTGTTAATGGGTTTGATGCAAAAGAAAAAGCATTTTTTATCCAACAATAACACGTGGGAAATTCAAACGGTTCCGATTTCCTAAGGGGCGGTAATGATTATGGTTCCGATTTTCTAATACTTTTTCAAAGTTACGGCACAGGTAATGATGGTTTTATCTGCCTTAATCGAAAAAAAAATCTTACTACCACTTATTTATTATTTATTTTATATTTTTTTAATTTTTAATTTTATTTAATGATTAAAGAAGTAAATATTAATAAAATTATATATATATTTTAATTTTTCTAGAGATTAAAAATGTTAAAAAAATACTTAAAAAATGATAAAAAAAATTAAAAAAAATACTTAAAATATATTTGAGTAGTAGATAGATGGTAAAAAGATAATCACCTTGTCAAAAGGCACGGTGGAACCTAGGCTACATCAAGGGGCCAATCTAGGAGACACTATAATGGAGACGGCACGGGTTATAGATCCAACTTGGAATTCCACTCCAATGGGCAATGAGCACTCTAATAATTCTTGTAAAATATATATTTTTTTAAAAATTATAAAGAAAGGTGGTTAAAAGTCTCTTCAATTGAATCATTTATTTTATTTTTATTTTACATTAAGCTATAGTAAATCTTCTACATATAGAGATAACTGTTCATTTCTTTAAATAATTTTTTATTATTTTTCTCATTTCATCCCTTTTTCTTTTTATCTTATCTTCATTTTAACCCTTTTATCACTTTTGAACCGGCCCACTCTCTTATCTCTTATCTCTTATCTATTCTCTAACATTCTGTTTATAGTCCTTTCAACTTTTATATATACAGAAGTTTTGATATTATTAATAATAAAGGCATGTATATTTTTATCTTTTTTTTTAAAGTAATTTAAAATATTACATTATAGATAAAGAAATATTCAAAATATCAAAATATATTATGAATAGAGAAATATTTAAAATATATGACATGTAGAGAATATAATATTTTAAATAAATAAAAAAGCTTAAAAAGTATAATATTTAATTGATATAAAGAAAAAATAGATAAGTTGATATATGACGTATTGTAAAAATCAATATGTAAAATAAAAAAGTAAATTTTAATGATGTATTTTAAAGGATATGATAAAGAAGTTAAGTGCACTAGAGACAAAATGAGAATACAAAGTTAACAAAGGAGGTTGATATGAATGTACCAATAACCAATCAAGCAAGAACATGGAAGAGAAGGGCACGTGACCATCTTTCAAGCCAAGAGGTGCTTGAAACTGAGTGCTTTTAATGGAGAGGCCTATGCAATGATGATGAGTACAATTTTTAGCAAAGAAGTGGGTGTCACAAAATTTATCCTCAAGGAAGATGCCATGCAGGTTGTAAACTTACTAAATGCATCTCAAACTAATTGGAGCTTGTGAGCGAACCGAGCCCAAGCCCAAGAAAGACGGGTCGCGGAACCCATACAAGGAAAGGCCCACGCCAAGGAAGGATGGGCCGGAGGCTCCGATGCCTAAGCCAAGGGACTAGAGACCAACATCTCTGACTTGGAAGGCATTGGGAGGCAAGCCTGGAGGGGCCAACTGGAGTGTCCTAAGATCAGCAGCTTGCCGAGCCCTGCCACAAAGCACCAGGCAAGAAAATGGACTACGAACGGTTCTTAACACGTGCTCGGTCACGCGCTCGACAAACCCCAAAGCACGCTGCACTCAACACTTGTGTCAGGGACCTAGCACGCAGCGGCGTGACCCATGAATGAATAACGGCTCGCCTACAATCAGACACCCTATACTGACAGAAGGACAGCTGCAGGACAGACCTAGTACAGCACTCGATCTTCCTCAAACGCCTAGATCGCGGACTGACGTAGCGGATGACAAGAAAGTGGCAGCAGGTCTGACACCTGACACACCACGATCTTCCTCGATAACAGAATCCAGATCAGGTATAAATAAGAGACATCCCTCTTACAGGAAGGCTCTCTCGAATACAAACACTCACACTCTCGATTCATTCAGTTTTTCCCACACATTCTCCCAAAATTGTCACTGACTTTGGCATCGGAACGACCCTGGAAACCTGAGCTTCTTCTCTTATTAATTGCAGGCGACATGGGGTTTGGGCTGCTTGGAATTGCTCGGGTTGCAAAACACGACATCAACAGAGCTATGGTGGTCATGGGATTGTGCAGTTTCTATTTAACCTTGAATTGTTCCAGTTCAATGATGCTTTGGTTTTTTTATTCAAGTTCATTTTGATGTTTTCATGCACCTTTATTTGTCAACAATTGGGCTGTGCATCCCAAATTAATGTACTTGATAATGGTTTAAATTGTGAGCTGATACTTTCTTAGAAAATCTTGTGGAAGAATATTATGAGATAGTACACCTTTTCTCATAACAAGACCAAAAGGACTAGCCTCTCCTCTTTAATTATTATACTTTTTGTTTCTATATTTACTAAAATTTACTTTTTGTTTTCATTCGTTAAATTATTTATTAATCATTTTTTTAAACTATATTATTTTTGTCAAAAAAACTGTTTCACTCAACTAGACAACGTGCAAAGCACGTTGCTCCCAACCTAGTATGTATATATATATTGACTATATAAACTTAGCAGTCAATGTTTTTTATGAACTCGTTGATCAATTGATTAAAGAAGTGATTACTAGCGAATTTGTGTATTTTTTTAAATTTAAAGATGTTTAAAGAATATTTTTTTAAAAAGAAATACAATTGCATTAGGAGTAACGTCCAACAATACATACTGGGCAACAGAGTAGCATTGTCCTTTGTTTGCAACCGTGAAGTACGTTAAAGCCGCGTAGTCGCTTTGAAAAAGAGTGGAATCCACTATTAAAAAAAATTATAGGAGTCTCATGTTTTATTCATTTTTTTCAAAACGATTACATGGTGGTTGCACAATTCATGATTGCAAATATTTTTCTCTTCTTTGAACCTACCATTTCTTAACTAAGTGGGTCTTGTTGACTTGTAATACAAATAGTGAGAAAAAAACATAGAAGAAAGATTTTGTCTAGGAAAATACTCTAACAATCGATGTAATTTAATATAGTTGGTCAGATTTAAAACCTTAAAAATAGAAAATGAAATTGTATCTCAACTACCTCCCTTTCTCTGGCATCATCCTCCCTTTTTATGCACGAATCTCTGCCCTCACTCTCTTTCCTTGCCATTGATCTCTGGCTTTCCATCATTCTCCCGTAACCGTTTCTCTCCTGAAAAATACTGAGTGCAAGCGCCTCATGCAAGCGGCTTGCAAACGGTGCTGATGTGGAAGTAAAGTGCATCGTTTGATTTAAAAACCAAAACCACTTAGTTTCCCGCAGTTTGCAAAAGGAAAGGAGAACAAAACCTGCCACTTCCCCCTAGTTGGTGTACGGACTCTCTGGGTTGAGGGACGAGGTTGGCTCGACAGACGGGGATAGGTGGTGTGGGAAGCCAACCAAGCATCGATGCACTCAGGGTGGAAGACGTGGTCGCACTTAGGGATCAAACGCAACTTTCCGGTGTCCTCAAACTTGTTCAAGCACACGGCCCACTTCAACGTGCCCTTCCCAATCTTGAGCCCCTTAACCGCAGATACAAGGGTCGAGAACGTCTTGATCACCGACGAATCGAGACCACGTGTTGCGACAGTGCCGCGCCTGGAGAGAACTCGTGCACAGATGCTGTTGGTGGTTCCGTTGGTGCAGTGGCAGATGTAGATGGAGAAAAAGTCCATAAGGAAGAGCGCGACGACAAGAACGACGACAATAATTGCCTTGGAGGGGCTGAATCTTGCGTAACGGTACTGTTCCCGATCGGTGACAGACTGAGCAGCTGCCCAAGGAATCTCTGGCAAGAGGATAGCAAGCAAAAGAAGATAAACAATTACATGCTTGGAGTTCATCTTGTGCATCATTGCAGTTGAAGCAAGGAGTGGGCTTTACTGATTGTTTATCTTTATTTTTTGCCCAAGAAAAGATCTTTAGATAACATTCGAGAGGATGCTAACGTGGGCATGAAATTGAAATGTTGCAAGAGAAGCTATGGTACAGGTACAACTATGGGGAGTTGATGTATCATGAAATGGATTTCATGGTTCCGTTTTGGTATACGTTTTTTATTTTTTGGTGATGTGGCCTGACCGACTATACAGCGTCTGCATAGGGCGACTGTGTATAGAAGAACAGCTCATGGGCCTTTCACCTGCAGCAAATCACTCCTAGTTAGATTAGAATTTAGTCAAGTTCAATAACGTAAGCCCATGTTCATTCTTTTAAAGGGTAAATGGTCATTTTACCGTCCATAAGTTCAATTACCATACTCTATCTGTTTAATACTCTTCTTAACATTTTTTTTATTTTTTGAATCGAAGAGGAGGTCAAACCCAAGATTTTTTATTTTGGAGGTTTGGGTTATGCCATCAAGCCATATGCCTTTGGCTTTCTTCTTAATAATTAAAGTTTACTAAACACAATATATTAAGAGTATTAATAACAATGTAATTGCTTGTTTGTCACGCAATTGCATGTGAGTTGAAAAGAAAATATTGCTTTCTCTCCGCATGGCTCCCACCGAAAACGTCCAGCTCACCTAGCCAACTTCTCTAACAGAGCGCGTGAGTTTCTTTTTATTTCCTGCCGCTCCCACCGAAAAGCAAGCATGAAAAGGACCCCACCCATGTGACTTGGTGCCCCTTACGCAGACCACTTCATAGTAGGACTGAAGGGGTCCACCCATGTGCTTTACAGTGGGATTGATCTGCATTTCTTTACAAAGCTTTTCCATTTTTGGCTATTGTGCATTTATTGATCTAAAAAATGGAATATTAAGGATATGCTATACATGTGAAAAATATTATCTAATTAAATTATAAGTTATAAAATTAAATATAAATCATGCTATTAATTAATTTAAATCACAATTTAAATTTATACTTCTTAACTATTTATTTATCTAAAAACTAATAATAATATTATGAAATAATTAAGATATGTAATAATTGAACTTAATCAATTATGTTGGTATTATATTACATATCATTAAATTAAACCCATAAAATATATATCTAATTAAGTTATTAAAGTATACTAATTTTCTGAGTATGGATCCTTATCCTTTGCTTATGAGGCAAGGCAATGGTATTACAGCTAGGCTAGGGTGGGTTTGGGGATAAAAATAAAACATAAAATTTTTATTTCATCTCATCTCATCTCATTATTACAATTTTTTCAAATCTTTATACAAAATATAATAAACAATTTAACTTCTTCAAATTTCGATTCAACTTTTTCAAATTTCAAAACAATAATAATATTACAAAAAAATATTTTAAATTTTCATCTAAAATAAAAAATTCTCATATCTTTCCTCAAATCTACCCTCGATTGAGTCCCAAATCCCGATTGAATGGTAGGAATTTAGAATGATACTGGCCAAGAATAAACTAGCAGTCAATAAACTAGAAGCAATATATATATAAATAGAAATACTTTAGCCATAAAGTAATTACATAAAAGTAATATCATAAACTTATATGGTTTGTCAAATTGGAAAGTTACTTTTATTGTATAGCAGATCTGACGGATCATATGAAACCACGTCAATTTATGGTATTACTTTTGTGAAATTCTTTTATGGCTGTAACACTTCTCATATATATATTGACTATATAAACTTAGTAGTAAATTTTTTTTATGAACTCGTCTGATCTGAAGTGACTATTAATGAATTTGTATATTTTTTAAATATTTAAAAATATTTAAAAAGTGTTTGAAAAAAAAAATACAATTGCATTAGGAGAATTGTCCAGCAGCAGCAGAGTAGCATTGTCCTCTCTCTCTCTCTCTCTCTCTCTCTCTCTCTCTCTCTATATATATATATATATATATATGACCCGAGCAAATGCCTTCACCTGCAAGCGAACTTAGGAAGAGAGCATTTCTTTGAATCTACCATTTCTTAACCAAGTGGGTCTTGTTGACTTGTAATACAAACAGTGAGATAAAAACAAACTTGTAATACAAACAGTGAGAAAAAAACAAAATTCTGTCTTGGGAAATACCCTTAACAATCGATGTAATTTACTATAGTTGGTCATATTTAAAAGTTATTTTTATTACAGAAAAGATGTAATTGATCAGACGAGTTTACCAGATTACTTTTTATATAATTCCTGTGCTCCTGTCTTTGTATACATTTCTTTTCTTCCCCGCTGTATGTGACCCCACTAACCTTATCCTTAGCAACCTATTTTTCTTTAAGGCTTATCTTCTTCTTGTTCCTCTAAGTTCTAACCACTCCCTTCATATAAATACACACACACACATCACAGCAGGTTGTGGATTCAAATCATTTTTCTAAGCTTTCGTGGTTTAGAAAAGTTTCTCCTTGTTCTCTCTTGCTATATTGTTTTGTTCTTATTTGTTCCTTGGGTCCTACGTTTTCAGCTCAATGGCGGGGGTTGCTGGTAATCAGCCTTTGTACACCTGCAGGAATTGCAAAAATCCTATTGCACTTCGCAGTGACCTTCTTTCTAAAGCTTATCATGTATAAACTCACATCCCTCAACCTTTTCTTTGTGACATAGTAATTACCTTTTGTAATGACTCCATTTTTTTTGTTTATTTATGTGAATTGATCCTTGATAATTATGTTGGAAAAGGTCAGCAGTTGATTGTAAAACTGTTTATTTGGTCTTCTCCAGATTAGTGCAAAATGCTCATTCTCCGAGATACCTTTCTTTAAAAAAAAAAAAAATTGTTGTGAGCTGCTAGATTTTAGATTTTAAGTACCTCAAATTTATTGAGCAAGTTCAAGGGAGAAAGGTTCTAATTGAAAGATCAGAGATGGTTGATTACTGAGTTTTTGTTCTGGGTGCCTAAATAATCTAAAACCCACCAAGAAAGATTCTTTTTTGGAAAACACTATATAAAAAGTATCTCACACACTATGGCACCACGTCTTCACCTCCCCCTTTTTTCTTCTTCTTTCTCCCCCTCTCCCGTGCCTCACCTTTCCCGCTCTTTCTTCCCCTCTCCGTGCCCGCCATGGTGGTCGGGGACCACCTCAGGGTGGGCAACCAAGCGGCACCGTCGGCAGGGACATGGGAGCTCACGGTAGTGCCGTGAGCTTGCCGTG
>QEOT01000182.1:64724-132455 GCA_003123785.1 Pterocarya stenoptera
AGTTTCCTTATCCCATTATAACTCATCTTGTAACTGATAAGTTTTGAGCTATTTCAAACTCTATCAAGATGGGTGTGTGGGACACAGAGTTTAAATAAAACTCTTGCAAAAGAATCCAATTATCCCACTTGGCAACGAGCCATGAAAATGGCCCTCAATGCAAAAAACAAGTTTGGCTTTGTAGATGAGACTCTTCAACCACCAATAGATCCAAAAGAATTATCAGGATGGAAACGTTACAACGACATGATTTTGTCCTGGATCCTCAAGTTTCAACTCCATTGACAAATCCTTGGCCTCTAGTGTGATTTACTGCAATAGCCCTTGAGAAGTATGGATTCATTTAGAAAATCGGTTTTCTCAAAGCCAAAATCCACATTTATTCGAGTTGAAGCGTGATATCAGCACTTTACAGCAAGGTACCATGTCCATTGCCGCATACTAAAATACCATCAAATCTTATTGGGATGAATCGAGTATTTTAACAAATCTTCCACATTCCTCTTGTGGTGCTCTTAAGTTGTTGTAGTTAGGGGTGAATTTGTTCCTGTCCAGTCGGTCCCGAGGAGGTTTTGTGAACCAGACTGGACCTATTCGGTCTAGGGTTTTTCGTTTTTCCATCCTGGACTAGACCAAAATGCATATGGACCGATTTGGTCCAGTCCGGTCGGTCCCATTCGGTCCAACCCTGTACCAAATGGGCCAATCCTTATATTCTATATTTTCGGCCCAACAGTGAAAGCTCGCTAATATTTTATCCAATTTTAAACCAAAAAAGCCCACTAACACTAACATTTTTAAATAAATATTATTTATTTAAAAATCATTCTTTAAGCCTTTTGAGATGCAAAATTACTTTATAAATTTTTATACTCAATAATTGTTAATATGTTATTGTCGATAGATAAAAATTTTCTATATCCATACATACAATTTTTTTTTGATAGCTCATCATAAAAATTTTATTAATTATCCATCCAAACAATTTAAACAAGGTTAAATTGAAAACTAAAAATTGTACTATGCACATCATTATCATGTAAGTAACATACTAAAAATTGAAAATTAAAAAGAAGGTCTAAAAAAATAAAACAAAGAAGAATACAAATTACAAATTACATAATTATACAACTAAATAAATTACTCTAAAAAAAAACATAATTCTCACCTCTCAATACAAATTACATCAATACAAATTATCTTCCTGGGCCCCTAGCAGCTCCTAGCCTCCTACATCTCGACGCTATAAAGTGTAAATTGGGAAAATTATTATTAGCAAATTTGAAAATTTAAAACTAACAAGCTAAAATAGATTCACCTCAATGACCTCATTAACTTGCATTGGTTGTGGACATTGTATTTGTCACTTCCATAGAATTTTCACCCTCCTGAACAAGTTCTATACAATAAAGAAAAAAAAAGTATATAAATTTACATAACATATAGTATTATAGATCATAAAAGTTATAAAATGAAGTAAATAAGAAACATACCCAACTGCCTCTCAAAATCATCCACCTCATCCATTAAAGTCCTAATGCTGATTGGAGTAAAAGAAGAATGAAGCCAATTCTGTGTACAAATGAGATCCTCAACCCTCAATTCTGTTTTGTTTTTTGTTTTTTTTAAATTACCGATCATTACTTATCATTTTCATAAGAGAGATATACATTTAAAATGAATTTGATCACAGATATACAATAAAACCTCCAAAAAATATGATTCATAGAATACGCAGCAAGTCTATAGGTGAAAGCAGATGTAAAGCAAATTACGAGAGAGAGAGAGAGAGAGAGAGAGAGAGAAAGAGAGTACCATGCGTGATGCGACGGAGGGGCTATCTGCTGGAATTTTCAAGGAACCCAACAGAGGAGCTAGGCTACTGGAAATGGGGTGGCGCAACTGTTAGGGTTTTGGGAATTTGGTAGAGAAATGAAAACTGGGGATCAGGAGGGACGAAACAGCTTTATTTGGATTGAAATTGGACCCAAACGGTGCCGTTTAGGTAACCTTTAGTTTTAAAAAAAATGTTTCAATATTCATCCAACTAGGACTTAACGGTGCCGTTTGATATTTGGCAGATTTGATGTAAAATTAAGTCAACTATTTAATGCTGATTATTCTTTTAACTCATTGAAAAAATAATTAATGATAATACTATATTGATGATGTGATTGTTACTTTGTTACTAACTTAGTGTATGTCAATGTATTATAATTTATGATAATTCTAAGTTAATGCATAATGAGCTATATACAACTTTTTACGTTTTGTATATGAATCAATAAGCATAAATAATTTAATTATTCATACATCCATACATGCTTTATATTTACTTGCAACTTAGGTCATAGATGTAGATGTTAGTAATTAGTTAATATTGAATTAGTGATAGGTAAGTTAATTGATATTCATGTCATACATTAGTTAATTACAATTTACATTAGTTATTTTTAACTGTTTTATATTTACTTACAACTTAGGTATCTTACAAAAAAGTTATCTAATAACTTTAGATAGATGTGGATGTTAGTAATTAGTTAATGGTGAATTGATGATAGGTTAATTGGTAATATACAATTCATAGAATGTTAATTTGTAAATTTGTAATTACATATTTAAAATTTTATATTGTAAATGGGGTAGGTTAGATGAAAATTTATTATACAATTATTATATAAGAAATATATATATATAAATTAAAAATTAATTTTATACTTTCAGTTGGTCTGGTCTGGTCCTAAAACCCCTCAATCCGAGACCGAACCAAAGACCGAAACTCTTAGTTTCCTAGGACCAAAAACAACCAAGACTTTTTTCGGTCTAGTCTGGACTGACCGACTTTCAGCCCTAGTTGCAGTAAATTCAGCAGACAAAACATGTCTTTGAACTTTTAGGTTGCGTTCGAATGTTAAGTTAAGCTGAGATGAGTTGAATTCTTTATGAATAGTAGTGAGTTGAGATGATGGAGTGAGTTTTGTGGGGCCCACCTAAAATGAGTTTAGATGTGTTTGGATGTTAAGATGAGTTTATATGTATTTATGAGAAGTTAAAAAATGTTGTAGGTCATGCGTGTAAAGAGGTATTGAGTTGAAAAAGGTTGTAGGCTCTACATATAAAGAGGCCTTAAGTTGAGTGATGTTTAGTGATTTGAGAGTTGTGTGTTTGGATGTTGGACTAAGCTTAAATTTTAACTCAACTCATATGAGCTCAGTTGCTTCCATGTTCCAAACGTAGCTTAATGGGGCTCAACAACTCTTACACCTCAATCCGGAGTCAAATGTTTGCCATGGACACTCTCCCAACTGTCAGTAAGTCTATTCAATTCTCAATCAAGGAAAGCAACAGAGAATTACACATCTTCCAAATCCACCTATAGAATCCACTATCATGCCAACAAATCGTCCAGATTTATCTAATTCTTCTGGTTGTGCCTCCAATTCCAAGGGGTGTGGATGAGGTTGACCAAAATGTGAGCATTGCGGTAATCTTGGGCATTGGAAAGATATGCGCTACAAGTTAGCCAACTATCCTCCAAACTGGGATCATTCACTTTGGAATCAACGCTTTGGCAATAGCAAACTCGGCACTCATCATCTTGCCAACAATGTTGCCACCAATCCAAGTCCTCCCATGCCGACTAAAAGTTCCATCCTAGGTTTGAATGCTACCCAATATTACCAAGTTGATTGACTCATTATCTTTACCCCCTCCCACATTGGCAAATCTTGCTGGTAATCTTTCTTCTCTCTCTTGTCAATCTATTTCTCCTTCAGATAACACCGATTGAGTAATTGGTAGTGGCACAAATGAACATATGGCATTGACTATCTTTGTTTCACAAAACTCAATCCTTCAGTCATGCTAATCCCATCCAATTACCCATAGGTGAAGTTGTTCCCACTATACATTGAGGTCACATTAAGTTATCTAACACTTGTCCTTAGATAATGTTCTCTATATTCCTGCCTTCAAATTCAATCTTCTTTCTATTAGAAAACTCACCCAATCTTTGAATTGTTTCGTTTTTATTTCTAAACTTTTGCATTTTTCAGGACCTACGCACGAGGAAGCTAATTGGAATGGGTGAAGTTCACAATTTACTCTACTACTACAAATCCATCATCCGTACCATACCCAATGCCTTTCATACTCAACAAGCCTTCATCGTTATGGCACCAATGTTCAGATCATCCATTTATTTCATTTTTTAATAAAGTCATTAGTATGACTAGTCATAAATTTCATTGTGATGTCTGTGTCCGAGGTAAACAACCTCGACTTCTATTTCAAATAAATTCTAATAAAAATGTTGATCCTTTCAATTAAATTTATTGTGACATTTTTGGAGGTTATCCCACACCATCTCATTCTGGAGCCTATTATTTTTTAACCATGCAACAATTCTTTACTGACCATGGCATTCTTCAGGAACGCACTAGGGTAGAAACTCCTAAAAAAAATGGTGTTACATAACTTAAACATTGTCATCTTCTCAATGTTGGACGATGTTTACGTTTCCAAGCTCATCTTCCAATCTCTTTTTGGGGTGATTGTATCCTCACGACCACTTATCTCATCAATTGTATCTCCTCCCCTAGTCTAGACAATAAATCCCCTTATGAACTTCTTTTCCACTGCCCATCATGTTATGATCACCTACGCGTTTTTTGTTGTCTTTGTTATGCCCAAACTTTGCATTCCAGTCGTGATAAATTTTCTCTCCTCTCAATCAAATGTGCATTCTTAGGTTATCTAGTTGGTCACAAAGAATATTGCATCTACGATCTAGTTTCTTGAGACGTCACCTTTGTCGAAATAGTTTTTCCTTTCCAAAACCTCCCTTCCGCTACCTCCACCTCCATTCCCATACCTCTTCCTCTTTTTGATATGCCTATATCTGGACCATTCCCTAACCCTCTCATCCCGAAACCTCCACCTACCACCTCTCTCCCTCCTCCATGGGCTTCATCATCTCGGCCTTGTCGTCACATCACACGGACCACCTACCTCCAAAGACTACATCTATGATCCTCTTTCATATGAGTTCTCACGAGCACAACTCTCCAATTCTTCCTCGCCAGGTAACCCTCACTCTCTTGCCTTTTCTTTCTTATGCTTGTTTAATATTAAATACATGGATTTTCTTTCTGCTCTATCACAACATGAGGAACCCCAAAGCTACTCCCAAGCCATATGTCATCCCCATTAGCGTGATGCCATGGCTTCTTAAATACAAGTCTTGGAGGATAACCATACTTGGACTCTTCAAACCCTTACCCCCCGGCAAGAAACACATTGACTGTAAATGGGTTTTTAAAACCAAAGCTAAAAGCTTATGGTACTATTGAGCATCACAAGACCTATCATGTGGCCAAAGGCTACACTCAAGTTGAGTGTCTTGATTACCATGACACCTTTGCTCCTATGGCCAAACTAGTCACTATTTGTTGTGTTCTTGCCATTGCTGCTGCTCGCCATTGGTTGCTACATCAACTTGACACTCATAATGCATTTCTTCATAGACATCTTGACAGAGAAGTCTACATGACTCTTCCTCCAGGATATCATACACAAGGGGACATAGGTTTGCACTTGAACAAGTCCCTTTATAGGCTAAAGCAAGCCTCGCGAAATTGTTTCTCCAAATTTTTATTTGTTGTTACTTTAACTGGTTTTACTCAATCTCAAGCTGACCACTCTTTGTTCACTCACTCTCAGGGTAGTTCTTTTACTACCATACTTGTCTGTGTAGATGATATTCCTCTTGTAAACAATGATCCCCTTGTCATCACCAAGTTTAAGAGCTTCGTAGCTCACCAATTTTGTCTCAAGAACCTTGACACTTTGAAGTATTTCTTGGGTTTAGAGGGTGCTCGTTATCATACAAGCATCTTTCTTAATCAATAAAATACACACTTGACATTTTGGATGATAGTGGCTATCTTGGCTCTCGGCCTGCAACTTTTCTCATGGAGCAACATCTCAAACTCACTGATCAAGATGGTGACCTACTTTTCAATCCCAATCCTAACCGTCACCTAGTTGGTCGCTTAATCCACCTCACCATCACTCAGCCTGACATTGTCTATGCTGTCAGCATTTTGTCAATTCATGCACCAACCTTGCAAACCACATTATGATGCTACCATTTGTCTTCTTCGCTACCTTAAGTCCTCTCCTGGTGCTGGCTTTTTTTCCCATCTAAACCTAATTTTCAAATTCATGCTTACACTGATTTAGATTGGGCCAATTGTCCTACTGCTGGTCTCTCCACCACAGGTTATTTCATTCAGCTTGGTAGCAGCCCCATTTCGTGGAAGGGTAGTGCTATTATGCACCCTCAATTTGCCAACTTAGTGTACCCCTAGTGCAAATTGCACTGTTCTTTTTTTTTTTTTTTTACTTTTTATTTCAAACATTTTTTAAACATGTTTAAACATTTTTAAAAAATTGAAAAAAATACCAATATACTAATAGTCCATTTCTTAACCATTAAGCAAAAAATAAATAAATATATGAACGATCAAAATGAGGGGACATACTAGCATTATTCTTTCATGGAAAACAAAGAAACGAGTTATTGTCTCATGTTCATCTGCTGAAGCTAAACACCGTGATATAGCTACTACAACTTGTGAACTTATTTGGTTAAAAGCTCTCCTTAATGATCTTCGGGTTCCACATCCTCAACCCATGCATCTCTACTGTGACAATCAAGCGGTTCTCCATATCACAGAAAATTCATTTTTTCATGAACATGCACTAAACACATTGAAATTTACTGCCACATTGTTCGAGAGAAATTTTCATGCACACCTAATCTCCACAGCTCATGTTCCCACTACTTTTCAACTTGCCGAAGTCTTCACGAAGGCCTTGGATTGTGAAAATTTTCTACATATCATTGGCAAGTTGGGCATTCAAAGCCTTCATGCTCCAACTTGAAGGGGAGTAATCCCAAATATACTCATTTCCTTGTAAAACTTGTCCCTATTTCCATGTAACTCTTGTCCTTGGAACTTAAAGGTTGTATTGGATAATTAAGTTCTATATTGTTGATAAATTCTTCTGGCTCTTTGGTCTTGAAATCAATGATAATAATCTTATTCTTCTGAAAAGATGGCTCCATTATTCCAAAATTGTCTGGAAACTGATAAGAGCGATAATAGAGTTACTACTCATACACAACTTTAATATAATTATTTTTCTCATTTTGATTCAATCGCATCATATGAAAAAAACAGTTAAAAAATACTTTTAATCGTAGTTGTGTTAAAGTTGTCTCAAAATTGTAACTCTTATCCATTTTGATTCTGGTTGTTGAAATCATGGAAAAGGCAATACTCATCCAAATCTACGCACACGGTCTCTTATCATTATCTATGGGCTAAAAAAAAGGATAGTGTAGATACTGCATAGGGGAATGGGGGCAAAAAATGGCCTAAAGCCACAGATTATACAGTCCAGAAATGCACCTCTTTTCCTTGGCATTTTTAGGCTACTTTTTTTCCCCAAAGCTTGTGCTACTGTAGTGCTTGCGTAGTCTTACGAAGACGGATGAAAGAAAAAGGAATTAGGAGTGAAGAAACTCAAGTTGTAACTATTGAAAGAAGGGAAGTAGCAGCTACGCGTCCCGTTGGGAGCTATTGCTTGCATTAATGTGTGTTTTTTTTATATAAATTTTTTTAATAATTTTAAATATTTAAAAAAATAAAAAAAAATTCATAATATTATTAAAAAATAATTTTTTAATAACGTAGTAAAATTAAAAAAAAAATACTTAAAGAAGTATTTTTTAATATTTTTTTAAAATATTTTAAATTATTAAAAAAATCTATATAAAAAAACTTAAAAAAAAAACACATTAAAAATAATGCTACACCCCAGCGGGGGCTGTAGCATTGTCTTTGAAAGATAGTAGACTTTCAATAGTTGGCGTTTATCATTTTCCATGTTTTACAATTCAAGTTCTTCAAAATTATTTTATATAAATATATATTATATATATAAACTAATCTTTTAAGCAATGACGTAAAATCCTATCCACTCCGTTTTAATTTTTTATACTCAAATCGAGATATTAGAGTAATAATTCCACAAGTTAGGTTGAATATTTGTGCCTGATATGGTATGTTATATTATGAGACTGTTTATGTATGACATGTTATGCTGCAAGTGCAGATAAAAGAAGGAAACCCAAAAAATAAAATATTAGACAAGAGCTACTAGCTAGTCAGGTGATAAAGTGGTTCCAAAACATCATTATATTTTGAATAATGTTAGTTTATCCTCTCATTTTGCCTCTTTATTTTGACCGCTCATATATTTATTTATTTTTATTTTTTATTTTATTTACTGATTAAGGAAGTGAGTATTAGTGTATTTATATTTTTTTTATTTTTTAAAAATGTTTAAAGATGTTAAAAAAATGTGAAAAGGAAAAATAAATAAAAAATAAAAAAGATGAATTTTGCCTAAACGACATACCCAGCTGTCACTGCTAGACGACAGCTTAGCATCACTCTTATAGTTAACCAAGCAGTCAATACAATCATTAAGCTGAATTGTAGCTTATCAATGGAATTTCCCTCAGGTTGCTTTTCCCCTAGTTTTTTATCATTCTTTTCCATGCCAAGAAAGGAAATATGGCCATAGTTTTTCTTGTACTTTTTTCTGTTTTTCTTATCTTTTGCCAATAAATATACAGGTCTATGAGTTGGATACAAACCTTCTTCTCTTTTAGGAGAAGAAAAAAGAGATCATTATTAGACTTGAAAACCATTTTTTAACTTGATAGAAAAGACAACTTTTGCCCCTAGGCCTATGAGTTTTCGAACATTTTCATTTAGGTTTGGTCCTTTACCAAATTGGATGAATATCTTCTACAAGTTGTATTAAATTACCGTAATTAAAATATGAGTGAGATTAATTAGGATGATCTCTGTTTATTGATCAAATTGAAAAAAATTCTTTTAAGTTTTTATCCGAATCTAAGAATTTCAAGTGGGAGAGTGTTACACACATAAAGTGAATCCTATAATATTTATTACTTATTTAATATTGTACGAAATATTTATAATAGCAGCAATAAATGGTGTATAGCTTACTTTATATATTTATCTCTCTCTTATTTGAGGAGACCTTAATCGACAAAATTATATAGTCTAATATAGATAGAGATAAATCTTATATTAGATGCTTATGTATCATTCACAAGATTGAGACTCTTATCATGTTTTTGTCCCTAAGTTGAGAGCTTCAAGTAGGAAAAAGATAGAGCCATTAAGTGGACCTTATATAGTTTATTTTTGTTAGTATAAATATTGAGAAATGCTTTAGCCAAAAGAGGCTTGCCACATATAGTAGGACCCATTATAAGTTTAAAAAAGCCAAAACACCAATCACTCCTTAACATAACTTATGTGCAAGGATTTGATATCAGCGGTGTGTTAGGTGCGTAAAAAATTAGATTTACAACTAAATTTTTTATTGAGAAATGATATTTACAGTTCTAGAGTGTGCAAACCCCGCGCATTCCATTTAAAAAATATGAGTAAATATGTGATCCCTATAGAAAAATTATTTTTTTAATGGTAGATCCCACTCTTTTTTAAAAGAAGTATGCGAGACTTACATACTCTAAGACTGTATTTGGCATTACTCTTTTTCTATTTGTTGAAAAATTTTAATTCTTCTATTTGTGCTCGATCCAATAAAATTAAAATAACAAATTAAGGTGAAAATCCACAATTAACAAATCAAATTGAAAGAAATTTATTGGATACATTCTCAATGGAAAGATAAGATGATAACATCTCCCTCAATGAATCCGTCAATAATAACCTCACATCTCACATTGCAAATGCATGCATGTTCTAAATATACATGACAAATAATTTCGGATATAATAAAATAAATATCAAATTATATGAACCTTTAAGGAGATTTTCCTCCTGCATGAATGGACAAGCAAAAAGGACGTATGCTGTGAATTAATGTCGACAACCACATAAGTTCAAGTCCAATTTTTTTTTTTCCAACAGCTAGGAATTGAAAAAAGGAAATGACCTCTAATATGCTGGTTAGGAGAAGAGGGTATCAGATTAATATGAGCAAGAAAAAAGAAAAAGAGTGACAACAGAAGATATTAAAAGGGAAATGCACGTCGTTTGGCGTCTGTAATAACCCATCCTGTCAAATTCTATTACAACTCATAACGCAATTTACGTCATCTGGATTTCTTGTCGGACAGAGGCTGCCTTTTGACAGATGTCCTCGTGTTATGAGATATGTCTCCAGGATAAACTTTTTTTCCCTATAATAGGGGATTTGGAAAACACTAATTTGTCCATGCATTTGATGCCTCCATTTAAAATAAAAAATTAAATTTTTATTTATTTAATGATTTTAAATATATTGATATATATATATTTTTAAAATCTTTAAATGTATAAAAAAATATGAAATGAAAAAAAAAAGAGAAAAAATGAAAAAAAAAACTACTGGACGGTACACCCAGTAGTAAGGATGAGGTAGCAGGGTAGTCCCATCATAAGGGATTTATTATGCATCAACCACTATTCATCCTCACAACCCACACCTATAACTTTTTTATAGGATATGTGGATGTTTTGTATAAGGTATGAGAATATTTTTCATAAGGTGTGAGATGGTAAATAGTAGTTGATGAGATGAATTTTTCTATTTTAAATCCAGCATTGTACTTGGCAAGCTAGGATTTTGTAGCCGATGGCATCTTTCAGTTTGAATAAAAGTTGGAAATAAAAGAGAATATACATAGCAATTTATCGTAAGGAATACAGGGTGCTGGAGGTCTTATTCATACCAACTTTTTGCATCGACCTATTTAGTAATTGATTCCCCATTCAACGACCAAAAGTGCATGACCTTCACGTTCTTAGGCAATAATAGGAGTTGGGAAGCACTCCTTTTTGCTTTCATTCAAGAGTCCTAATGTATTACCATACGATTTGAGATGCGAATGTTCCTTACTATTTGGAGGTGCATTTTATCTTCTGAATTTTCCATAAAACTGCATAAAGATTCCGGGATCGGTGAATATTTGACATCTAAAATTTAGAATATTGTACATGATTGACATACAAGCTGACTATACTATGAGCACTATGAACCTAAGTTTAGTAAAAATGATCCACTATAGTCTACAGTTAGCAATGCTTTACCGATGAGGAAAAAAGCACACCTGATTCACTTTGCACTAAACTCTGCATTTCATCTGAATAACCGTAGTTTCCTCCATATGCTTACAGCATCAACTGTTCTAGCATTGACCATCCTCGCAATTCAAATCATCCTTTCGCTTGCGTTTCTTTGTACTCTTTGTTCCAATTTTCTTCTGTGACTCTCCAACTTCATCTATCAAATAGTTGTGCACAATATCCTTTACCTCATCGAGTAACTTCCTATCCTGGGAATCCATCCCATCTTCGGAAAATCTATCTAGCATGCTCGCAATTTCATTCAAAGCTTCAACCTGTAAAGTTAACGAATAACTAAGTATCAAGTATCAAGTATCAAGAACCGAAAAGCCCATAAAGAAAAACAAACAAACAAACAGTCATAAAACCTATGAGTAGCCTAGTAAACATCAGATAGCTAATTATGCATAGCCTTACTTTTCCCTTAAACTCGGACTCAACAGATGTAAGCCTCCCTACAAATTTACGAGTAATTCTCTGGTACCACTGCATATACTCCCTCTCATCCACATCATCATCACCTTCCACAATATGAAGTCGACGCATTGACCACTCGTCAAGCTCAGATTGCATTTTGCCCAAGATGTCAACCCCATGATCATATGCACGGCTCTTTCTCTCCCATCGCTGTACATCCTTTGGGATTCCTTGAAGCATGCCAAATTGCCTAAGGCAACGGTCTGGGAGATGTCTTTCTGCCTTCTCAAAGCATATGAGCGTAGTCTTTGATGCTCGTAAGGTCAAAGTATTTTTAATATCTTCCGGTATTTCTGTATGGTCGATATCTTTGTAAGGAAGCCACTCTATCTGTACATCAACATCGTACAGGATGGATTATATCCTTTCCGAAAATATGTTTTAGAACCGCCCAAAATCTATGTGAACTTACATCAGTAGGGTTGAGAGAATCCAAGGCCTTGCGGTAGGAAACTATATTACATCTCATTCTTGAACCGCTTTGTTTTCCTTTCCACCAAAGCACCAATGGAAAGCAACCTTGGTTTGGCTCCTGATTGAATCTTGGTCGACCGACATTCAGGTGATAATAACTCCAACACTGGAAAAATGAGAAACAATTGAAGTCAGCAATATAATTGAAAGTCATCAACACAACCATATGGCAGCTGCTTTACTAAAATATCTGGAACCTGCAGTAGAGTCAAAGAGCCGCTAATGGTGCTTTGAGTCTTAAGTGAAGCATTGCCGAGTGCTCTATAAAGGAATGCCAGTGCTGCTGCACCCCAGGCAAACCTTCCTGCTTTGTCAAAATCCTCAAACAATGAAAGGTACATGACAGGGACTTTGTTTCCAGTTGTTGTGGAAAATATTGTACTGCCGACCAGGTATAGGAGGTAAGCACGTGTTCGGCATTCAATCTCTTCAATTGGTGCATCTTTGGGACACTGAGAAAAGAACTCTTTCAACCAGGTAAGCTTCACCATTCCACCACTTAGGTCTTCCGGTACTCTTCCTAGTAATTTTGCACACAACGAGCTCGGAGTGCTGCTTGTTGTACCTATAACAGGCTCTCCATCAATAGCTAGTCCAAGCAAGAGTGCTACATCTCCAAGGGTAATTGTCATTTCTCCACAAGGCAAGTGAAAGGTATTTGTCTCTCTCCTCCACCTCTCAACTAGTGCTGCTATGAGTGCACTGTCAAAATTAATTGCAGGAATCATTCTTAAGTACCGAAATCCTGCCTTCACAACCAACTCAATTTGTTTAGGTGTGAGCTTCCATTGATCAAGTAGTGACGTGTGTTCATGACATCTAAGAACGCCTCGCTCCTGCAAATGTGTAAGTAATAAGTAACTGAGTAAAAAAGAAATATTACAAAAAAAGATTTGGAAACAAAAAGAAAGATATGATAGAGGTCAAACCTGCCCATCCCAAACAGCTGAAGAGACATGGTTATCTTGATCATACAGTACCGAATTATCAATTGGCCCAGGATCTCCAGGAGGCTCCATTTGAACTAAGCAAATTACAACAAAAAATTGGAATGTTAAAAATTAAACTCCATATACTTCAAGAGAAATAACTAAGCAAACTTTTGTACCATGCAGTAGTTCTACACTAGTTTTTAATTTTATAAGTTCTGCACTAATTACAGTATTTCTTTTCAGAAAATTGGAAAGTATATTACAGCTAAACAGTCAGAAACACCAAATGGGGAACGTCATTAAAATTAAGACCCTTTTACAAAAGGACCCAGAACTTGCACTTGAGGTTATAAAGCCGACCTTCCTTAGCAATTGAAAAGGTAAACTAACTGATTTAAAAAAAAAAAAAAAACCGAAAATATACCACGCGGCTTAACTCACTAAAACAATGCCCAGGCTATGATTGCACATATTTCAAACAGATCTCCTCAATCGATAGTTGCCTTTATTAGAGCAGCATCAGCTTAAGAGATGCATCCCTTTAACTCATTTTGTGCTTAGTTGTATCCTAATTAGTTGAGACAGGATAAGAACAACAAAATACGTTGGGCAATGTCTGAGAGAGGAGTGTTCAAAGTCAAGCTGTTCTATAATGCATTGATCACTCACAATAGTACTAAATTCTCATGAAAGTCCATCTTGAAAACTAAGACCCTTCCAAAAAGCAACTTACTTTGTTTAGACTGCTGCACTAGCCTTCATCAAATAGACTGCAAATTTGCATAATTGGAGATCTAATCTTAGATCCTTCCAATTTCCAGTACGTCCAAAAGCAAGGATTAACAGTAAAAGCCTAGCTCCATTTAGTTTGTCCAAAAAACCCACATTCTCTAAGTTCACCTCCCTTTTTCAGTTGTTTCTTCTGCCCCAATCCCCCACCCAACAAAAACCCTTCAAATTGTTTAGTTCCCAGAAAAGAAGGAAGCAGTAAGGGGTCTTTGATTCTTGAAACTGGGATTTCTTAAGATTTATCTACAATCATCTCCCTTCCCTTTCAATCATACGTTTCATAAACCAACCGATAAATATCCCAGTGTTTCACTGAGAAATTTGAATGGGGATTTTACTTCCCATAGAGACATGCAAAACATTAACAAGAACTCATAGAGCAACCAGAGCCCAACGGACAAAAATAAAAACAAAAAAATAACTCGGAACCAAGTCAATTACTGTTATGAATAAAGTTTAAGACTTTGTTAAGGGTTTAAGCTTTCAGTGATTTTCAGATTCGGAAATGATAAATAAGTTTGCAAACAGAAAACCTAGACAACATATAGGAGAAGAAGAAGAGGACAACGAACGACATGAGGAAAATTGACCTACCTCAAGAAAAGGAAAATATCAATCTGCCGAAACGACGACGGGCGAAGGTGGAAAAATTTGTTGACGACGGCCACGGAGGTGTCGTACTTTGATTTGAAATGGAGCGACGACCGAATCGAAACACGATATATATATATATATATATCAGAAACTATTTGGAACGGCAATTCCGTTCTCATGCAGTTAACGGCCACAAGTAAAATGCTGACACATCAGCAACCCACACAAAAGTTAGATGAGGCGCATCACATGTTAGTAAAAGAAAAAAAAAAGAAAAAATGTGTGGGCAGTGGAGTAATGTTGCTTATATTCCATTCTACAATTGACTTCTTACATAATTTTTTTTCCTCACTTCTTAACAAGAAAAGATCATAAATTATGCAATTATCGTGTAATTACTTTAAAAAATAAATAAATAAGATATACGACTTATATTAAAAAAATTAATTTTTTAATAATAGACTATTATCTTTTTCAAAACAATTATGTAGCGTTTATACACTTCACAGTTATATGTAGAATTATTCCTTCTTAATATAATTTCTCAACTTCAAACTAACAGTTTCTATATTTAAATTATGATTGATAAATCAAACAAGTTCATCTATTTATTAAATCCTTTAATTTTTTTTCATACAATATTATATAATTAAACTTATTGCTAAATAGCTTCACTATTTTCAAGATCTATTAATAAATATCAAATATTATATTTTATATTGTCAAAGAATTTAATATTTATCAGATTATTAATGTTATTATTAATAAGAATATTAATAGCAAATTTTATCTGCTACAATATTATATTCTGTTCAATTTGCAATTTTATAAATGTTCGTCTTCTTCGTTATGTCTGTTGTAATTCTTAATATTTTATTATAGCGCCATTCAATAAATAAAATCCTAATTTTATTATGTTTTGTTCCTTTACATGTTCTTTGTCATGGATCAGCTGGTCCTGTTCGTTGCCTACTCATCAGCGCTGTTCCCACTGCTCATTTATTTCTCCTCTACTTTTCACTATTTTTTTATATCTTTTATTTGAAGCATATTTTTTATATTTATTTCGTTATATTTATAATGTTTATTCATATGCCATTATTGTATTTGTCATTATTGTTAATATGCGATTATAGTGTCATTTAATAAATGTAATTTTAGCTTTATTATGTAATTTCGTAAAATAATGTTGTAGAACATTTTATTTGGTTTCTTTTAAATATATATTGTTTCTTTATTTTATTAATCAGATCTATTTAAGTATGCCTTTGGATCTATAATTTCAAAAAACCAATTTTTTTTTTTTTTGGTCTTCTATAAATTTATTCTTTTAGTGACAAATCTTATATTAATAACAAGTTTTTGTGATAAATCTGTTATTGTATAAATTTCGATTCTTTTCTATTTTGCAAATCTATAATTTTGATCTTCTCTTCTGAACCTCGAGATATCTTTACATTCCATTCCAAATCTAAGAAGTTTTACCTCATATCTCTTCGTTTAATTTTTTTTTTTTTTTTTTTTTTTATCTTTATAAATTTCAACAAATTTATACTTTGACTCTAAATCTGAGAAGTTCTGATTTGGATCTGTTGGGCTATAAATTTATTTTCTTATTTTGTTTGTTTTATTGTACAAACCTACAATTTTTATCTTCTGTTTTGAATTTGGACATTTCATTTGAAAGCCCTAGATTAATTTAGGGTTTGAAGTTGAAACCCTAAATTCATTTAAGGTTTTAGTCCTTAAGAGTTTCAAAATATTTTGTACATCATCCTTGCATTCGGAGGAATCTATTATAATTGTTAGTATATTAATATGGTCTTGTTTAAGAAATATAATTAGAGAATTTTTATGTTCTAGCTGGTGCTTCTGTGCTTACTTTAGTGCTCTCCATCCCGCTCACTGTTGGCTTCTTCTACTTTCACTAATCTTATATTTGTCATCTACCTTTTGGTATGTTTATTTCCCTTCAATTAAGTAATACATATTGTATTTATTTTGTAACAAATATATAAACTTGTACTTCTCGATTATAACTAATTGTTATTTATTATATGGAAACTTGGATTCTTATTGCTAGACAATTTAATATTATACTATATGTTTTAATATAATTTAGAAAAATTGTTTTTAAATAGGTGTTACTTTCTTATGCTTTAGATATAAATAGTTATAACATTGTTTGTGTTTTATATTTCCATATAAATATGCATGTATGTCTATGTGTTTGATACATTGTTATTTATTTTTTAGATTAGCATATCAAATTGACACAAAATTGCTAATTTCTCATAACGAATGCCAACCGGTAAGATGATATTATTAAAAAGAAATACATTTAAATATCACAAATGTCACCTTTATGATTTCTTATCTAAATTTCTTTACAAATAAAACTTGAAAACTCTAGAAGAAAAGTCATAAAAAGAACTTGGTATGCTGCTCAATTGGAGGAAAAAAAAGTAGGAACTTGTCAAAAAAGAAGAGAAAGGTATGCCGAGTTGAAAAGATCTGAAAATAACAAAAGGAAAATGCTAGGTACACCGTTAATTCATCCCGTTTTGGTTTACCGCTTGACGTGGAGTGGCCATTGTAGTATTTTTTAACTTTTTTAATTCACAGCCCCTGCCCCGCAATGACTAGCCTGACTACCCATCCCCTCCTTTCCATCTCCCCTGCCCCGCAATGACTACCCATCGCCTCCCCTCCATCTCTGACCTCATTTCCAACCCATTTCCTGCGCCGTTGTCATTCGCAGCCCTGCAGTTTGTCTTCCCGTCGAGTTCCCGCATCTCGTCTCCCCTCCCCTCCTTCAATGGTCTGTTGTTTCAGAAGGTGGTGTTTGGAGCCAGTTGGTTTATCTTGATGGTCCACTCCCCCAAGTGTTTGCAATTGGGGCATTAAGGAATTTGGTTGGCTCGGTTTCTGTGGAGATTTTGATTTCTCTTGGGTTGCTTTGCCGATTAGTTCATGTGCTTAAATGTGGATGAAAAGACTGGTAGGTGAAGCTGGGTGCATTCCTCTACTTGTCAAGATGCTTGAGGCTAAATCAAACAATGTTAGCGAGGTTGCTACGCAAGCAATTTCAAGCTTGATGATCCTTTCCCAGAATTGTAGAAAAGTTAAGAGGGATGATAAGAGTGTGCTGAATCTGGTGCAACTGCGTGCTCGACCCAAGTCCATAGAACACTGTAAAAAAGTATGCAGTTTTCTGCATTGCATCTCTATCTTCCAATAAGAAATGCAAGAAACTGATGATCTCATATGGAGCATTTGGAAAGAGGAAAACTAAAGAGCTTGTTTAGTAGAAAATAGAGAAAATTTCAACTTTTATTATTTTCTTTTTTTTGTTAGTATTTATAATCGTTGTTTCATTGTCTATATGAAACGAAGTAGTTGATGATATGAACCAAATGCACAAGCTTTCTAATCTATGCAATCAATGTTCTGTTATCTGTTTATAATCTCTCTTTTTCCCAAAGGTGATTGATTGTCTACTCTATGATTTTCTTGTTGACTGCAAAAATGAAATTATTTCGCTCATTTTTTGAAAGATTGCTTTCGGATTTTTTGTGTAAGTTAAGATTTGTGGAATTATCGCTTTTAGATTTTTGCTTTCAGTTTCAGGTCCACATAAACTTGTAATTAGACCCTGGTAATTACTCATCTATCTCCTAAAAGTTAACCTGAGAATGCTGCCAAAATGCTATTAAATCAAACTTTGTGTACAGACTTGTAATTACTCACCTCAATGGGGTCAGAGATGGAGGAGAGGGGAGGGGAGATGCAGGAACTCGATGGGGAGACAAACCATAGGGCTAAGAATGATGACGGCGCCGAAAATGGGTCGGAGATGGAGGGGAGGGGAAGGAATGGGTAGTCACTTCAGGGTAGGGGAGATGGAAGGGAGGGGATGGATAGTCAGTGCAGGGTAGGGCTGTGAATTAAAAATATTAAAGAAGGCCACAGTAGCCGCTTCACGTCAAGAGGGAAACCAAAACGGGACCAATTAATGGTGGCCCTAGCATCTCCCATAACAAAAACCAATGAAAATCACAATCTAATCATTATTTTTCTTATACTTTAAATACTAACGTTTCAGAAAGTAGATTCCACAACGACGCATCTACTTAAATATATATATTAAACTGGCGAACAGATGACAAGGTGCCCACGGCAGTATTTGTAGTCAAGTCAATACAGTCTTATAGTCTTGGACCATGAGACTTGGACCAAAGATCATATGGGCACACCACACATCAATGTACTAATGTTCAATTTCATATAACAACTTGTCGTCAAATAAGATTTAGCCAGGCCTGAGAAAGCCTCGTCTTTTTCTTAGAGTGAGAACGTCTACCTTCTCTCTAGAATAACCTCATTTTCATGAGAGCCATCACCAGAGAGGAGGGTGGAGCTGTGTCTCTCACCTAACTCCACCCTCCTCTCATTTTCCTTTCCATTTCCGCACTATATATACACTTTCAATATTTTTTTTTTCTCTCCTCTAACCATCGGTTCGATTTTGACCAGATCTGCTACTATTCTGCCGCCATCCGTCTACATGCGCCCTACCACCCCATCCTACAGACTCTGATCTACTGGGACTGCGCGAAGTTGTGCCAAAAAGGTCTGTGTGTGACCACACAACGACACTTCCAACGGCTATATACGTCGTACCAACAGCTTTGTCTTGCTGAGATCTTCTATATCTGGGCCACCCAGTCTCCATCCCACCAGCGCATGGCTGCCACGCTCCATCACAGGCGCATGGAAATGCAGATGATCGGCATATGAATCCACTCGATGCCAGTTTTTCCCATATGTTTTCGTTTTTCCTAAACTGTGATCTTGATGAATAGACCGAGGATCTCTACAAAAATTATTTCAAGACAACAAGCAACAGTGCACCCACTATTCTCACCGCTTTTAGCGAAGGTTCCATTGCTACCAGTAGTGGTTCCATTGTTTTATTAATTTTTTGCAAATAGCTTATTTCTTTTTATAAGATGGTGTCCTCCTTGTAGGACATGGGTGATGATCAAGAAATTGGTCATACAAATCTGCTCTTTTCTTTTTTATCCACCACTTTGCACTGTTGTTATTGTTCTGGAATGTTTGTTGGGGAACCCCACCCCCTCCTCTTGTATCATCTTTTCTAATAAAATATATATTTACTCACTTAGAAAAGAAGGGAAAAAAATCAACCAGGCCCGATCTGCTTGGGAAACAAATAAAGAGACCCGACCTGACGGACTGGGTGAAAGCATGTAGAAATGAACTTAGATTATCAATAAATATTTCTGATTAGGACTGCAGATGTAAGCCCTATTTTTTTCCAATCCAGTCTTAGTGAATCCAAGCTGTTATCCATCTGGATTGGACCTGAGCAAGTAGAATAATATTCTATCTACCTGGAATTGGGTATGGAAATCGGATTGGGTATGCAAATACCAGGTATTGATTTGCTACCTGTATCCTATTTTTTATTTTAAAAAAATTCGACTATGTTTAAAACACGTTATTTTGCAATAATCAAAGAGAAATGCTATATCGCACGACAATGGTAAAACAGGAAAGGTACGAAATAGTAAATGTCCAATTTATCCCTCTTAAAATAGAACCTTAGTCTGCTCGTTTTTCATTTGGAAGATGACCTCCCATAGAAGCAAATTTGCTTTTCATGTACTTTTCATGTACAGAACCTTTAAAGGTATATTATACATGTACTTTTCGTCATGCTCGAGTGTTCTTAGATAACTTTCTAATTACAAATTAATTATGGATGATACTGAGACTGATGTCCCTGCCAACAATTCAACAATAAGTGAATTATTTTTTTTTTCTCTTTTTTTTTAATTATTTTCAGTCTCCCCCCTTTCTAGTTTTGGTGCTCTCCTTATTAAATTACAATGCAGTGGAGGAGCTTCTAGACTAAGATAAGACTCAAATGGTTCATTTGTTGAAACCATTCATTGGTCTAAACTAGTATCCCCATTACCAAATGTAATACCAGCCAAAAAAAGGCTGTTTAGTTAAATGACATGAACAAATTATAAAAATATATACTACTCATCAGAGTAAAAGGAAGTTGGAAAACTGGTATAGAATCTGAGTGTACTCTAGCTTGCCAGAAATTTATGGATTGATTAAATAAGCGTTTCTAGAAAAATGTCAGAAATTTATGCATTATCTTACTAAAATGAAACAATAGTCAAGAAAGAACAAAAGGCCTAAGAAAGACTTGCATAAACTATTTCATCACAACCCATCATGCTTAAATAATTGTTCAATACAAATTTTAGTTCTTAAAACACATCAAATAACAAGATTTTTATTGTTCAATAAAAATTCCAGTGAAACAACCAAAAACATCCAAGTGATGGAAAAAATATCCCTTGCTATTGAGAAGAAAACCTCCTCCATGTCTTGATAGTTTGTTGCCCACATACAATTTCAAAAACTTGATGTCATACTTATCAGCAAGAGCTTGACCCTTAGAGGTAGGCACAACCTAAAAAAACAAAAAAAATTTCTTTCAAATCAACAATGTAGAACAATCCATGCAATTCTGTGCAAATAGCATCTCGTACCTATTAGTCAAATAAGTTGTATCAAATGTAATGACATCTCAAAAATATAGGTACGATGCTCTACTAGGTGCATCAGCCCAAAATACATTTCTTAATCTAGATTCCTCCTCATCCAAGTTCATAGTTGAGTAAAAGTCATGATTTATATCACGCATCCTTTCAAAATATTCTAGGAATGCCATGCCACCTCCTTTTCCAAGGCGAAGGTGTCTTGCCTTGTCAATGAAATTTCTACAATATTTTTTTGTGAACTGTAGGTTGTCAAAGCCTCCCGCTCCAACAACAAATGAATAATAGTTCTTATTCATTCTTATCCCAGCTCTGTCATTTAATTCTAACTTCCATTTAACAAGTGAGTCTCGATGGCATTTAAAATATCTAGACACCAGTGGGTTCAATTCATGATTATGGGTAAGTTCTACGCTAGTCAAACACAACTCACCATTATCGAGCTGAGCATTGATTTTAGCCTTACATTCTATCTTTGTTATTGAACGTGGCTTCGATACATTATTACTACTACTTGTATGCTTTCCACCTCTTGAACAACCAAGTGTAATATACTTCACTGTCCCATTTGAGTCTTGTTTAGTCATTTGTGTCCTCACTTCAAATCCCTCTTGTTTTGCATATTGCTTGTAATATGCACTTAGCGCTGCTTCATTCTTGAAAGTCATCCCAGACTTGGGTTCATCAACAGGCACATATTCATAATTTATCTCACTACCATCATCATCAATACCCCTCTTAACCTTCATCTCACAATCGTCTTCTATCATTACATAACAATCATATATAGTTAAACAATCAAACATTGAACCACAATTTTTTAAATCTGAATTCTTACATTTAACTCACCAATGTGAATAGTGCAATCCACTTGATCAATATCGTACTTGTTTGAGTGCAAACTTGTACATTCTTTATTTGAAGGGAGCTCCACAGTTACACTTTTATTAATTGTTTTTGAAGTCTCATCATGCCCACTTTTAGCAATTTCCTCAACTTCTCTTGATGTACCCATGCTGGTTAGATAATTGGGGACTACAAAATGGGCGAATATAAAAGAAGGTATTATAATAAGTTAATTAACTTTATATATAATGTATGATACAAATGAAGGTATTGTATAACCTGACAACCCCATATATAGGGGTAATGTCGGTTTTCTTTAAAGGACATGGGGTAGCTCCATTTATTCTTGGGTATGGAAGTTATTTCAATACAATCTGGCCTTTTTTTGTCTTAACATAAGTACATTTGAGACCTACTGTCCAAAACCAACATGAATGGAGCTAAAGATGTCTCAACTCCACTGTCAACCAGCACACCTCTCCAATTAATTGATGGAACATCATCTATTGACAGTACCAAGTTCAGGAGTGTCATTGGTGCTCTTCAATACTTGTCCCTCACTCGCCCAGATATCTCATTCTCAATGAATAAACTTTCACAGTTTATACACAAACCAACTATGACACATTGGACAGCTGCAAAGTGGCTTCTTCGCTATCTGAAGCAGACCTTTTTCCATGGCATTCACATCAGAAAAAACTCCAACTTTGAACTCACCACATGTTCCGATGTGGATTGGGCAGGCAACTATGATGATCGGACCTCAACCTCTGCCTATATAAGCTTTCTTGGTGTCAATCCCATCTCTTGGAGTTCAAAGAAACAAAGGGCAGTAACACGTTCATCCACTGAAGCAGAATATAGAGCCCTTGCGAATGCTGCCGCTGAAACATCTTGGCTTCTCTCTTTATTCAAAGAACTCGGTTTACCACTAAGAGGACAACCCAAGCTGCTATGTGATAATTTGTGTGCTACACATCTCAGTTTTAATCCAGTCCAACACTTTCGAATGAAACATATTCAGATCGATCTTCATTTTATTTGAGATATGGTTCAACAGGGACTTCTAAGTGTCCACCATGTTAACACACAGGACCAGCTAGCTGATCTTCTCATATCTCTTAACTGCCAAAGAACTGAAAATCTAAGAACCAAGATTGGCTTAGCCGATGGCAGCTCAATCTTGCGGGGCGTATAAAGGAAACATCTGCAAATCAAGCAACATAACGAGGAACCAGATTCTCAGCAGTAAATCAAGATTGTAACAGCCAATAATTTCCTTCTTGATACTCTGTAATAGCTAGCATTTATTCTAGGATTCTTACCATGAATAGCTTCTATAAATCTTTATTTATTCTGTTACCTACGAATGTAAAGTGTGTGTGAATATTTTTGAAATAGTGCAGTAAATCAACTTTGTGCAATCTCTTGTATTTCTCAAACTTTATCACACACTAATACAAATGAGTTTTTCTTTTTCTTTTTCTTTAAGCATTTTTTAAATATCCTTGATCATTAAGAAAAAAATAAAATAAGATAAAAATTCACTAATAGTTACTTCTTTAACCATTAAGAAAAAAATAAAAAAATATGGATGGGCACATGGTAGGCATATTTGGTAGTCATAGTATCATTTTCCTTTCGGAATTTCTAGTTTAGATACATGTACTATTCTTAATTTTTTAGCCTTTTAATCTTTACATTTTTAATTTTGTATTTTTAGATTTTGTTTCCTTTTGGGCATGAGGGAAACTACACACCCGAATTTATATTTAATTTGAGCTTTAAAAAATAAAAATAAAAATAAACTACACAAAATTAGAGTTAACATCGGATACCCAGTTACAACCCTGGTATCCAGGGATTTGATTTTTGTTCATGCATCTAAAACTGGATAGAATAAAACGGAAAAGAAAA
Source organism: Pterocarya stenoptera (assembly GCA_003123785.1). Taxonomy (NCBI): domain Eukaryota; kingdom Viridiplantae; phylum Streptophyta; class Magnoliopsida; order Fagales; family Juglandaceae; genus Pterocarya; species Pterocarya stenoptera. The sequence continues at coordinate 88,602 of QEOT01000182.1, forward strand.
TAGTATTCGGATCGAATGGACCGACTGAACCAATAGCTAAAAGTCCAATTCGGTCCCTAGGAGCAATTGGTCTGATCTGGAAAAAGTGTGGACCAAAATGTTCGATCCGGTCCAAGAATCTCCCTATGACTGACCAAATCAGACTGATGGAATGCATGTGTCTTGTTAATTTTCCTAGAGCACTTGCAGTGAACTAACCAAAGTTAAAATTCAACTAAGTTTGGCCAATGAGCTCAAAATACATTAAGTATCAAACTAGCTAAATCAATAGGGGTTTTTTTGCCTTCTCAAAAAAAAAAAAAAAAAAAAAGTTTCCTTGTTTGTTTTTGGAAAACTCTCATCTCATCTCAATTTCATCATTACATCTTTTCAAATTTCAATACAAAATAAAATAAACAATTCAACTTTTTCAAATTCATCTCATATTCTCTCACCTAATCATTACAACTTTCTCAAATTTCAATACAAAATAAAATAAACAATTCAATTTTTTAAACTTATCTCATCTCATCTCATCTTTAAAAACAAACGAGGCCATATTGTTGGTTATTTGGGCTGGCCATATTTGGTAAGTGAATCCAGCTGGCTATTTATTGTTTACTATTATTTTATTACAAGTATTTTTAGCATGGTAGTTCTTGTTCTCTTTGCTCTCCCTATTTTTGTTCTTTATTTATTATTATGCAAGTATTTAAATTTCAAAGAGTAGACTCAATAAGCTTGGCCCATTTTTTTTTTTTTTTAAAATTAAAAACCCAAAACAGGAAGCCGAGGTTGCGATTTTTAGCTTTGATTTTTTCTGTCATTTTTTTTTTCTTTTAGTGACCGAGACCATTTAATTGGACAACAAAATCTACTTCATGTATGTAAATTATTTGGACCCCGTACTCCATGATCCCATCTCATAGAACCTTTTTATGCACTTGTAAGTTGTTGTATGTTAATTTATGTGATTTTTTTTAAAAGGAATAAATATCCCATTTATTGTGAGAATAAAAATAATAATTTTTTTTTAATGAAATAGAGATCAATTTAAAAAGTTTATTGTTTGATGTTTATGAAAAGTAACTGGCTATATTTTAATGCTATGTTGGTCTTATGTTCAGTCGTGGGCCTGGGCCGTGTTTGCCAAGTCGAGTCATGGGTTGTAATGGGCTCTATTGCCCGAGTCCTTGGGAAGAATAGTATTAGTAGTTGGTTGCTTAATTGCAGGGCCATGTTCTAATGATCATTGATGACCAAATCGAAATTTTAGTCCAATTTGGTTTAGAGGTTTGGTCCCTCCAAGTACCGATTCTTATTATTGTTCATTTTAAGTTGAGCCAGAGCCCTCCAGCCATGTTTTGACCATGGAAACTCAAGAACTTTTGGATCAGATGACATAAAATTTGATATTTAAATGGGAAAATCAGGTTCGAACCTTACGCCTTATATAAAAAAAAGATTAGATCGCCCCCATCTGTGATTTGAATTGATAATGTGGTCGCTCTTCTGATTCAAATTGTTAAAGATTCAATCATTGATTCAAAAATTCTAGTTAAAGACCCAACTATTGATCTAAAAATCTTAAGATTATTGGATACTAATTTGTTTAAAGAACCGTAAGTATCATGACAACCATAATTAGAGTTTTAATAAATACTAATTTGTATTTGGACTAGGTTTTATCAAGTTTAGTTGAGTTGCAGAACTTGTTTCTATAGGCCCTGCTTGGGTTCAAAGCCAAGCAAGCGTGGTTAGTTATCTGAGCTCATTGCAGCCCCCCCTGATCACAAGGTGTGGCTTTTGTGTGCCTGTTGTAACTTGTAATTGTAGATGAGCTGAATGCATACTTCTCTTCTTTTGGCCGTATGGTCGAGCAGTCTATTCAAATTGTGCAGGCGAAACAGTTAAAAACTAGAACATTTGATAATTATGGTCTATGGTTCAAGAGAAATTCACGAGCTGTCAAACAATAACAACATTTGGTCACAAAAACTCCCACTCCCTATCTATCCATTTCTTTTATGGTTGGATTAGTTATTTGATGAGTCATTTTTACTGTCTATCTCTCTTACTTAGGTCTCGTCTTGATATGGAAATGGATTTATCTTATCTCATCATTACAATTTTTTTAAATTTTTAAACAAAATATAATAAAATTTAATTTTTTCAAATCCTTAAACAATAATAATATTAAAAAATAATATTCTAATAATATTTTATTTAACTTTTAACTTTTATTTAAAACTGTATCATCTCATTTTACCATCCAAATGAGGCCTTAAGGTGTTCAAGTTCAAATAATAATCTGTAAAAATCTTTTTCCATATCCAAATAAGTTAGTACTAATCTTAATTTATGTTATATTAATGAGATGAGATGAAATTTTGTAAATAATTATTTGTGAAATTATTTGAGTTAAGATTTTATTAGATTTTAGAAAATGAGTAAAAAAATTGAATAAAAAATATTATAAAGTTAGAATATAATTTTTTTATATAATTTTTATTTTGAAATTTGAAAAAGTTAAATTATTTTTTGTGTTTTGTTTAGAAATTTAAAAAGTTGTAATGATTAGATAATGATTAGATGAAAAAGTTGAAAATTAAAAATTAAAAAGTATTTATATTTGAATGATATTTTAAAAAAAAAATTATGAAAAACTTTTAGAGGAGATCATTCACCTATTTTTCCAAACAACTTAATGTGTGTAGAATATATGAATATCTCTCTTTAAATCCCAACTATCTAAATTCAAATAGAAAATTGGAAAGGATTTCTAGCAAGAGAAAAACAATCATTCCACCTATTTTTCATTCAAAATTACCTGTAACACCGCCAATATAATAATGACGTAATATTTTTTATGTGGTCAATATGCATACAAATTGTCCTACCCTTCAATACAGCGTTACATCAGTAATGTTTCATAAAATATTAGAATCGTGCTACACCGCGAGATGGTTTCAGATTTTTATACATTTTTTTATATATTCCTAAATATTAAAAAAATTATAATATTGTTAAAATATACTTATTTAATCACTAAATTATATATAAAAAAAAAATGTCTCGATAAAAATGCTCTGGATTCAAAATTGAGATCCCAAGTATTTCTTAAATATTATGACCACGATATTCTATTACCTAAAACGTTAAACCAATCCTAAAAAATCACCCCAAAAAAACGTTGTGAAACAAAGTTAACATATCAAAATATCAAGAGAAATGATATTTATAATTGTGAAGTGTAAGTATTATGTAGTCTTTTTGAAAAAAATAAATAAATATGAAATTTAAATAAAAAAAATTATCGTAAATTTATGGAATGTATTTGATGGATGATTATTAGAATTCTTCATGTTTATATATCCCTATTTTTCATGTTCATGTATCCCTTTAATTTATGTATTGTCATTCCTTAAATTTATGTATTTATTTATATCATGTATCCTTCATGTCTATAAAAGGGTGTCTTGAAGAGTATTTAGAATAGACTTACAACAAGGAAGTTGAGATAAATAATATATAGTTTTTAAAGATCTAATTCTAAATATTATGATCTTTCAATTCTTTTGTTATTTTTTATCTTGTTACTTTTTTTTAATTTTACAACAAAAATTAATTTTTTAATAATAAATCTTATTATTTTCAAAATATTACGTGGTTATTTCACATACTTACGTTGCATTACTCGATATATTACTCAAATATCAAACGTGGAGCGTGGCAAATAGCAGGTTGGTTGGCACGTGAGTCTCGTCCACCAACTCAAAATGTTGCAGAAAATTCTCTCTCTCTCTCTCTGTCTCTCATTTCAAAGTCCAATGCCGGCTGCCGCAGTGAATCTATATGAGAAGTTGCCAGGTTAGATCCGAAAAGAGAAAACTTTATCATATATGAATTTGGAAAATGCTAGATGTCCCGCTGGGGGCTCCCGCTGGCATCTAGCATGTGTTTTTGTGTGTGTATTTTTTAAAGTTTTTTTTATATAAATTTTTTTAATAATTTTAAATATTTTAAAAAATAAAAAAATTCATAATATTGTTAAAAATTATTTTCTTAATCATAAAGTAAATTAAAAAATTATAAAAAAATATTTTTTATTTTACTTTGTGATTAAGAAAATGTTTTTTAATAATTTTTTTTTTACTTTCTGATTAAGAAAGTGATTTTTAATAATGTTTTAAATTTATTTTATTTTTTAAAAATATTAAAAAATTTACAAAAAAATATATTTTAAAAAAACACACAAAAAAATAATGCTAGCCCCCAGCGGGAGCTCCCAGCGGGAGCCCCCAGCGGGGGCTGTAGCATTGTCCATATGAATTTATTTTCTCAATCCTTTCCTTGTACTGTTTACTTCTGGGTAAACAGAAGCAGTTCTAATTTTCATCCTCTAACTAAAGAATAAAACACTTCCCTTAATTAATTCCTTGAAACCAGATGTTACAGCTCAGGTTCTTATCCATTTTGCATAATCATACTCATCTTGTTATTGGGTGTTTCTCTTTACTTTCCATAGACTTTCTTTATCGAAGACTTTTAAAACTTTTTCTACTATTTGTTTCTATTTTTCCGAAAAGAAATTTGTGAATTTTTCTGTATATTCCAATAATTAGTTAAACATATTTTATTCTTGTTGTCTATCACCGATCGTGTCTCTATCAGACTCGTTTCTTTATTCAAACTCTCAACATATTATGTAGAGAATCTTTACTCAACCGTGGAATTTACTCTGGTCTAATCTTGTACGCAAAAACCGCTTTTGGTGTTCTTATCTTTCTTTCTTTCTTTCTTCTGGCTGCTTACTTTTGGGTCATCACTCAGATTACTGTGAGTAAGCAATGCTCTGTACCTGTCTTTCTTCCTTATTTTGGTCTTCCAGAATTGTACTCGAAATTGGTTTCAATTTTTAAAGCTATCTGTTTCTGTGTTAATGATCTTTTGTTTCTCCTGTTTTGGGCATTTGGGTTGGCAAAGTTTGGTGTTCGGAGCTGAAATTGTCCGTTAATGGCGGAATTTATCACAGGGCCTCGAGTGTACAGCTGTTGCAATTGTCGGAGCCATGTTTCGCTTCACGACGATATAATTTCTAAGGCCTTTCAGGTGAAGCACCTCAATTCCCAGCATAATATATTCTTTTCGGCAACAATATTCAACTTATTATCGTTTTTTATTTTTTATTTTTATTTTTTACTTCGCCTATGATCGTTGGTTTCAGAATGAGTTTGGTAATGGGATTATCCCAAGTAAGATTCAAGTGTAGAGATGATTGTTCTTGAAACATATTAGGGACCCTTGAATGGAGGGCTCTCAAATTCGCATACCATCTCTCGATTTACCAGAACATGAAAATAAAAAATAAAAAATCTCTTCGATTGAGGAACATAACTCTTAAGAAATTTCAGACCCAAATAAAGGTGGGGAGAACACAGAGAAATGGGCAAAGTGAAAGAAGTGAACTCGGTACTACTTTCATTTAACTCAAGTTCAAAGTATACTCTGCAAAACAAATGAGAATCTCAGCACTTCACCAACCAAAGCAAAGAGGATTTGAATCTAAAAGAATTTTATGTGCAGTCACTTTTGCATGCTCTTTTGCCTACTCCACTAATGTGATTAATTGCGTCATTTTTTTAAATAGAAAATAACTGTTTTGGTCAATCAAATTAGTAAGTGCATAAGAAGTACGCAAAAGTGACTGTATGTAGTAGAACTCTTTGATCTATACGTATTATGGCATATCCAGGCAGCTACACCCAAACAGTTATATATATGACAAAATTCAACCCCGTTGCAGCAATTCTCTGCTAGAGCCTTCCTTTGCAATGTCACCCTCCTGTGTACACTCTTAACTTCTTGAGGGTATACTGTACCATTTGAATATAGAATTCACACAAACATGCACACATACGCACACATTGCTGGTTTTTTTCTTTTTTTTTTTTGACCTGGGTGAAAGGGATAGGAGGTGGCCTCCCTACTTGGGCATGACCATAGTAGCACTCTATGGAAATAAATGAGAGGGGCCTAGACGACGGGATGCTGCAGACACTACCTCAAACCAGGTTTGAGCCATAACCAAGACCCCAACACCACTAGAGAATTCAACGAATCCTTAAGTGAGTAATAAGAATGGTTCAAGACAAATCCATATTTGAATTTGAACCTAGGACCTATTACATACGAAACTACATTAGAGTAACCCAAGGACCATTGTGCCGTCGCCCTTGGTGGTACTGTTAGGAATCTCGGTTTAATCCCTAAACACTATGTTGTCCTCACCTTGGTTCTCCTTGTAATGACCGACTGCCTTAGCCTTCTTGCTTGGTTTTTTATCAATAAGGGCATGTATGATGGCAATGATGGGTTTTTAGGTTGATGACGGTATGATGTTTAGTGATGGAATTAATAATGATGATGAGTTTGGGTGATCTAAGTGAAGATTTGATGTGTTTGATGTAATGTGGAATGGCTTGAAGGTGTCCCTTGATGTTGGGACCACTTGGATAATGTTTAGGGTTGGTATGGTGAAGATAGGCTAGGGTTTGGATTGTGGCTAAGGGGAATTTCGAGATTGGGAAGAGTTGGCTTAGGGTTGGAGTGTAAGATGAGATGCTAGGGTTTGGAAGGATGTAGATGAATGAGGCTAGGACTCCTAGATTGATGGAGTCTATTTGGGAAAGATAGTAATTCGGTTAAGGCAAGAAAGATGAAGATGGATGGTGTTTGAATAAGTCTAGGGTTGTTCCTTGAGTTTAGAGATTGGCTAAGGTAAGATGAGATTTGGATATGGTAAGAGGATGGACGTCTTTGGTTGACTTGAGAGATTCTAGGAATGGAGTGATTTTAGGGATTGAGTGATTCTAGAGAAGTTCTTAGAATTAAGGGATGGGCTAAGGATAAGGAAGGTTTTTGGTGGGATTGAGTGATTCTAGAATTGTTCCTAAAATTAAGGAATTGGAGATGGAAGATAGGATTTGAATATGGTAAAAGGATGAGGATCTTTGGTAGGAGGTGGAAAGAGGGAGAGAAGTGAGCTAAGGTTCCTAAATGGTAGGAATTAGTTTAGGAATGATTGGGTTTCGGTTTTGGCAATGGAAGAAGGTATTTGGTTGACTTGAGTGGTCTTAGGGATTGAGTGTTTTGAGGGATGGAGGGGTTTTAGGGATTGGATTTAGAAGATGGATGAGGATTCCTAAAATGTAGGAATTACCTTGTGGGACTCTAGGGTTTCCAAATATGGTAAGATGTGCGTATGGAATGATGGAGGCAATGTGGATTTCGGCTAGGGCAAATGTGGATGGAGGGAGGCTAATTTTGGTAAGTGGCAAATATGGAAAATATGAGATTTGCAAGGATGGAGGCTTAGGTTATGTTTGATATGTGAGAAAGTACAAGGAAAATATATGAACGACTATAAAAGATAAGAACAACAATGTCTTTTTGGATTTTTGAATAGAGAATGGAAAACATGCAAAAGATTGATAAATAAATGAAATGAATATTGAATAGAAAATAACAAGAAAATGATAAAATGAATCAACACCTATTTATAAATTGCAAGGTAATGAATCAAAGATAGATAAATGGACAACATCTATTCACGAGTTGCAAGGTGTTTATCCTCTCTTTGGGATCCACGAATTGCTCCCAAAAAGCCCAAGTGCAAAAGCACTGAAAGTCTTATTCAAGAACACACCAAACCGTTCCATCAAGGAAAAATGTCAAATGATCAAAGATGTAAACTAAATGACTAGGTCCTATTTGTAGAGATTACAAAGTGGAAACCCTTAAAAGGTCCTTTGGAAAATACTTAAATAAAAATAAATGAAAGTAATAAAATAGTCTTGCAAGGGCCATGGTGGCCCGTGGCATGCAATGGCTCATGGATGGGCTAGTGTGGTTCATGGCACACGGCTGGGCTGGTCAAGGGGCTGTCTTGGCATGTCAAGGGCAGTGTTGAGGTGTGGCCCGGGGCCACTTTCCTAGAGGTTCTGACAGATACGCACGCATTGCTGTTCGTGCTTGTTATCAGTACCATTTTTGCATCTTTTGCTAAAACTCCAGAATCCCAGAAGTTGATTTTAGTTTATTCTTGACTGGTTTTTTATATCCAGTCTCGACTATGGTAATATGTTTTCGGTGGATTTCCCTTCCAACATTCCTTTCCATAACAATTTTATCAGGGAAGACATGGCCGAGCATTTTTGTTCTCCCATGCAATGAACATCGTGGTTGGACCAAAAGAAGACAGACATCTCCTGACTGGTCTCCACACTGTTGCTGATATATCTTGTGCTGATTGCCATGAGGTTTTGGGTTGGAAGTACGAGCGAGCTTATGAAGCATTGCAGAAGTACAAAGAAGGAAAGTTCATATTTGAGAAGTTAAAGATTGTTAAAGAGAACTGGTAACACTACATTCAGGTCCTCCTTCCATTAATTCCAGCCTTGAAGTAACTTTCTAATGATGAAGCTCATCTTGTACAGGAACAGGAAGTTCTACCCATTTAAATATTTTTCATTGCTTCTCATTTCTCAATCTTGCAATTTGCTTAGGTCTGGAAATTGTAATTTGGATACTCAATTTCTGTCGTTGGCATTTTTCAAATTTGCAACTTTTTTTTTTACCTGAAATAAATAAAACCTTAATCTGTTCTTTTTAGTTGTTTAAAAGTCAGAGGAAAAGAAAAGAAAATATCGAATCCCAAATGCTTCTTGTCAAGTGGTAGTAAGTAGAACATTGACAATGACAAACAGGGTGAAAGGTATATGTTTAAAAGTCGTTTCCTCACTCGATCCACAGATTGGAAAATACCGATGAATTCTCATGACAAATTTTACCGATTTGATTTTTTTTTTTTTTAACTTAATGGTTGAGGAAACGTTTTTAAATTGAGTTTGTGTTTTTTTTTTAAATGATTAAAGTAATTTAAGAAATGCTTGAAAAAAAACACACAATAAAAAAGTTCAAGATGCATTTATCGGTGGGAACTCTCGGAACACCTCTCGGTCGCCCTAGTAGTCTCCTCTTGAAAAATCGAGCTTGTAAGATGTTGCCGCAGGGTTTCTACATGGAATTCTTAACTAGATTACGAACATTTAAGGTCCAAACTCCACAGCCTTTACCAATGTTGCTCTCATATCTTTGATGTGAGAAGGACCTCCATCATTTCTTCTCAATAACTCCTTTTGAAGGTGGGTGGTAGGCATTCTAGACCCCATTAGAAATACACCTCGGTACTTGTTTGCCTGCAGTGGACTTAATGAGAGATTTAAAAATAACATCAGCTTTCTCATCTATGTTCAAACCTATTTGTGCTTGATTTGCTCCTTTTGCCACTGTCGGATTAACGATTATTCTGTTAATATTCTTTGTTTCTCCCCAACGATTTTTAGTATTAGGGCTAGTTTGGGTACCGAGAGTACTTGAGGTACTCTCAAACACTCTCACTACTATTCTTTACTTTATTATTACTTTTTACCTACTTTTTCTACTATTCATTACTTTTCATCTACTTTTTATTACTATTCAATTTTCTATTATTACTTTTTCATTACTATTCACAAACATTCTCAGATACTTTCACTACCCAAACCAAGCCTTAATGTCTGTTCTTATTGATATGCATCTATAAGTTTATGTTTTGCTATATAAAAAGAGCTTTGCTATCCAGTTACCTACACCTCATAATGCCTTGTACACAAAGTCCTACCTAATATTTATATATATATATATATTTATATATATATATTTATTTATAGAGAGAGAGAGCTTTGAATAACTCAAAAGTCTTACATATTTTCTAATTAGAAAAAAAAGTCATTTTTTTCAAATCCTTTGTTTATTATTTTGTATCATTTCCAAATTTATCTATAAATGAGAGCGCGCAAAAGTATTTATTAAAATTTCTCAAAAGTCGTGCCATAAAAATCATAATTTAAAATCATGTATTTGATCTAAGCCAATGTTATGCCTCCTTGGACTAATTTATGTCTTGTAGCTCTACCTTAATATATATTTTGATTTTGGGCAGTTTAAAAATATAAAACAATTAAAATGAGTCAATAACTTAGTAAGAAACTCATCATAACTTAAATATACTTATCATAAAGATTTTCATAAAATATTTTATGCTAAGAAATTAAAATCATGATTGTTCATACGTATATTATGACGTGTATGACTTATTTTGGCTTATTTGACTTATTTTAGTTATTATGCTGACTTACACAATTAACCTTGTATGTAAGGTTGTGCATCGGCTTCACATCCTGCGACCGCGAGGGAAGCCGCTAATAGTATTCTAGAATACAAAAACGAGCTTGAGTTAAGCCGAGCTTGAGTTATTTATTTTTATTTTTTATTTTTTGAATAAGATTTAATAATTAATAAATTAGATAAATAAAAAGAATCTAATATTGAGTTTGTATAACTAACAAATAGAACTTTTATTGAAGGGAACCGTTTTGGAGTGGTCAGTCTACTATTGACCCATAAACAATCCCCAATTAAATCTTAATTCACATTCAGTCAATAGAGTGCATCACATCAAATTATTCATCCGAATGATCCTAGACCCCTCACATTCCATGTTCTTAGTCCTTTCGCCTTCTCCTGCCATCGTCGCCAACCATCTCCGCCACCCATCATCCCCTCCTTCGCCCATCTCTGTCTCCAATCTCCCCCATCTCTGTCGATCATCTCCATCTCCTCTCCCAAAAATCAAACCACAATCACAGTGAAATCCATCTCTGCTTAGTTGCCAAGAAAACTGAAGAAGAAAAGAACAGAAAAATCGAAATCACGCACATTTCAATGGTGCCCTTATGCTTCCAATATTTTCTCAGCAACCAAACAAAACTGAAGTCAACACAAACCAATTCGAACTCCAGCAAGACAAAAACAACATCAACCTCTAATTTCTAAAATACAGGTCACGAGCTAGAAAAGAAAGTATGAGCCAAAATCAATGGTTTTTAAAACCTGAAGAACATGACCAATGGTCGTACACGAAAAAACCCTAAAATGGAGAGGGCTGTCGTTTGGGTTCCGTGGGAGGGAATGGGGAGAGCGGGCTTGAGTGCCTCGTGCAACGACGGAGAGAGACTGTGTTCCTTGTGCGACGATGAAGAGAGGGGGCTCGAGTTCCTCGTGCAACGACGGAGAGAGGGGTAGTCGTCGTGGCAGAGACGGTTCCATGCAAGAGAATGGAGAGATGGGGCGTTCCTCGTGCGATGACAGAGAGAGATTGTGTTCCTCGTGTGACAACGGAGAGAGGGGCCGTTGTCGTGGCAATGAGGGCGTGGCAGAGACTGTTTCATGGGAGAGAATGGAACCGATTTTGGGTTGAGTCTGTGGGGAGATAGGGAAATCGTGCGTAATTCTGTGGGGTTAGGGCACATGGTAGTGTTGGTGAATTGTCTACATGAAAGTCACCCATTGGAGGGTTGTTGATGGGGAAAAATTGTTTGACCGGTTAAGATTAACTCTTTATTAAATTATAAGATTTTAAAAATTTATAAACAATTAATATGTAACTAGTTGATATTTATTCATAATAACAATATATAATGCCTACATAAATTATTGATATATACACATAATATGATAGTATATATCTATTTCATATATTGTTTCTACATATTAATATATGAAATTATTAAATCTTATCGACTAATTATTATACAAATTATAAAATATAACTATAAAGCATATTTAATATAGAAGCATAAGTAATTAGGTTACATGTTATATATTTAATTATAAAAGTGTTATCCTTATATTATTAGCTAATACATATATATAGGTATATGTATATATTTATCAATATATAAATGAGCTTTAATCAAGTTGAGCTAATGAATCAACTCGAGCATAAATGAGCAAGTCTTAACGTGCCTTTGTCGATGCGAGTTTAGTTGTGTATGTGTCATTTACTAATCGAGTGGGTATTTACTTTCACTGTTGAATGTTTTTTTTTTTTTTCACGAGTCGAGTTCGATTCAAATTTAACTAGACAAATTCCAAGCGAGCTATTGAATAGACTAGTTCATTTACAACCTTATTGGGTCGGTTGTTACAATTTTTTTTCTTTCTTCCACTAAAAAAATACATGAACGAGAAATCAATTTTATTCTTTTATTCGAATTGGAATATTTAACACGACTCATTGTTAATTTTGACAAAAATAATTTGTAGTACATTAAATGACTATAAAACTAATATATGTATATAAATATATATATAGGTTTACATACAATATAGTAACATGGTATCCTCGTATTAATTTGACCCCTCAAAATTAAATTTCTGTTTCAGCCACTGTAATATTAATAAATAATATTCTTATATGGTGGGGACAAGTGATAACAAGCATTAATGGTCAATACATCTGAATTTCTTAATTTTCTTTTTATTAATGCTAGATTTCTAGCTTTCATATTTTTCGTTCAGTTTAGTTTGTAAACGCGCAAAATGACGTCGTAATACTGATACGACGACGTTGCCTTTTTTAATCCGACGGAAAAAACGACCAAATAGCGACACGAGTACGAGAGTGAGTGAGTGAGAGAGAGAGAGAGAGAGAGAGATGTACTTGAAGGCGGCCCTGTGGGCGGGGGAGTAACGACGAAGGCGTCGCCGGGATAGGAGACCCAGCAGGAATCGGCGGCGACGGATGTCCAGTAACTGCTCAACTCGCTTAACGGGCAGAGGCTGTATCGGGAGGTCACGCTTGCCCTGAAAACCGGGCTCCGAGAATCCCGAGCCGAGTTCTCGTTCCGCCGCGCCCGAAGCCTCAAGTTCCTCCATCCGTCGCTGAGTTGGACTCCACCATCCAGCTCTTTCAGTCACTTCCTGAGCTCCAAGGTTTCTTTTCTCACATCATTTCTCTACATTACAACTTGCTCTTAGATATCTCTACTTTTAAATTGAGACTTGTCCTTAAATTCTGAAACGCCGGCGTGTGATGTGTTTTTTAACTAATTGCGGCTGATATAATTAGGAACTATAAATTTTGATTTCATTGATTCATGTTTGCGGGTGAATGAGTGACTGAGTTCAAACCGTAAAGTGTTAATGTTGGTTTATGATGTAATAGCGGTTCCGACTTTGTTTCTAAATTCGCTAAAAGAGGCAGAAGATGAAACAGTATCGAATTTGGATCATATATTTGGCGTAGAGCGTTTGAAGATAACTAGCTCCTCATCCAATGCTGATGAGGTCGCACTTGCGCTTCGGGTCTTGGAAGGTTGTTGTCTTCTACATAGTGGGAGCACATTTTTGGCCTATCGCCATAACGCAATCCAGGTATCTTCAATTATTTTTGTGGTTTGCTTTTTAATATTGGTATGATGTGCGGGACATGCACTTAGACCTAAGAAGAATCGTCATTTTGAAAATGATGGAAATGTGAATACCTTTAAATTAATAGATATAGAAGCACAAAAAGGCCATTGTTTTGATCATAACGCAAATTAACATGCCTTGCTTCCGATTCTGACCTGTGGAACATTCTCCGATTTTCTTACAATGGATGCTACATTATGCAGCTATTGAGATTTCAAGCTCTGCTGCATTTTCATCCGTCTACTGAAGGGAGGACCTGTCATAACCACAGGCAATTGTACTTGTCATTAAATAAGAGCTGAATGGAGTAGGAGACTTAAAATGAAGTGAATGAAGAAATGGGAGCACAGACTATATTTGCATCTTTTGGATGACCCACTTGGCATTTTATTCATCAAGTAATCAGCCACCTAAACTTTACCTCTGATTATTGACCCAATGAAGAAAGCTCTATTGGTAGATACCTTGCATGATTTTCAATGAGTTTTGCTACAAATTAGAAACTGTTCACATCACACACCCCAGACTTATAGTTTTTTCATAGAATGTGAGTGTGTTTTTCAAGGGTGTGTGGGTGTTTTTCATAAGGTGTGGGGGTGAGATGGTGAATAGTGGCTAATGAGAAGAATTTTTCTTTTCAATTGAGTTTTGCTACAAATCAGCAATTGTTCACATCACACAACCCACACCTATAGTTTTTTCATAGGGTGTGGGAGTGCTTTTCATATGGTGTAGGGGTGTTTTTCATAGGGTGTGGGGTGTGAGATGGTGAATAGTGGCTGATGAGAAGAATTTTTATTTTCAATTGTGCTACTAATTAGCAACTGTTCACATCACACACCCCATACCTATAACTTTTTTTTTTTGGATAATTAAGAGATAAATATTATATATATGAATGAAATAGGTACCTATAACTTTTTATAGGATGTGTAAGTTTTTTCATAGGATATGTGAGTATTTTCATAGGGTGTTGAGTGTAGGATGGTGAATAGTGGTTGATGAGAAGAATTGTTCGTTTCAATTGAGTTTTGCTACAAATTAGCAACTGTTCACATCAAACGCCCTAGACTTATAGTTTTTTCATAGAACATGTGAGTGTTTTTCATAGGGTGTGAGAGTGTTTTTCATAAGGTGTGGAATGTGGGATGGTGAATAGTAGCTGATTAGAAGAATTTTTCTTTTCAATTCAAATGTTCAAATCACACACCCCACACCTATAGCTTTTTCATAAGATGTGAGAATATTTTTCATAGGGTGTGAAAGCGTTTTTCAAAGGGTGTGGTGTGTGGGATGGTGAATAGTAAGCTGATGAGGGGAATTTTTCTTTTCAATTGAGTTTTGCTACAAATCAACAATTGTTCACATCACACACCCCACACTTATAACTTTTTCATAGGATGTGGGAGTGTTTTTCATAGAGTCTGAGAGTGTTTTTTATAGGGTGTTGGGTGTGGGATGGTGAATAGTGGCTAATGAAAATTTTTTTCTTTTCAATTGAGTTTTGCTGTGTATCTTTGTCAGATTTGATTTTTACTTTGATAACATTTGGTAAAGGAAAGCCTGCCTATACTGGTTATGATTATCCACATGTGCTCTCTTATGAAAATTTATATTCTTGGCTGTTAGATATATGCCAATGGTGATGCGAATTAACTTCACAGTAAATGAACATGTGAGTTCCCAATATCATGCTTAGAACTAGTTTTCTACATGTAGGTTTTAATGAACTAATGGAGCACTTGAGCAAGGCGCATGCTTAGATGCTTTAATCTCGATAATGTTGGATTCATCAGACAATCAAATGGTATTGTGACTCTTATATAACTGTTCGTGATTTAAGGGTCAAATATTTGGTATCACTATTGAGGACCACTGAGACTCGAGTTTCTCTATCTTAAAATTTATTAGCCAGATTATAATTACTCGCGTGGCTGCTTTCTGATTACAGTTAATAATGCATTTCGTATTTTCTTTTTAGTTGAATGAGGTGCAATCAGCCCTGATATTCTTTTAAGTATGCTTAAAAGAGGAATGAGTTTCTGGAAAGAGGCTGATAAGATTTAATTTGGTTTGGATAGCGAAGTCCTCTTAACTCATTCCATCTTATCTCAACATCCAAACACTTTAAACACAAACTCTTTTCAATTTCAAATCTTCAACTTTTTTATCTAATCATCACCTAATTATGACAACTTTTCCAAACTTCCAAACAAAATATAAAAAATAATTCAACTCAAATCCCAAAAAAAAAAAAAAATATTAAAAAATAATATTCTAATAATATTTTAACTTTATAATATTTGTATTCAACTTTTTCTCTTTCTTTTTCCAAAATTCCATAAAACATATTAACTCAAACATTTTTATTACTATTCACAAACTATTTTACTACTATTTACCGATCATCTCATCTCATCTCATCTCTATATCCAAATGAGAGCCAACCGGCATCACCTTACTTGTCCTAAATTGGAGATCTTTCACTCTGCTCAGCATAGATTTTGCCTGGACCTTGTTGCCGAAGAATCTTCCTAACATTTCTAATTGACTTTTGGGTGGCAAAATTTTTCATATATTCAGTCTAACATGTCTGTGCACTTTCTTTGTTATTTACAAGGATTTCAAGGCATGTGATGGTATTGAGGAAGTTGCAGAGCTCATAAGAGACAAACAACTGGATGAAAATCTCAGGTGTTTTCCTTTTCCCCTTCACTTTAATGGTGATAGCCTAGAAAAAAAAACAAGTTGTATTTAGAAGATATACTTATTGCTTGAGTTTTATATAATATTAACCTCTACTCTTTTGTATGGTCCCTGTTTACTTGGGCAATGCCTTTTTCATTCTCATTAATAAAGTAAGGTGGTGCAGTTCCTCTCTGATGGCAATGTCAAGTCACTTTTACTTTAATTACAGTCCTTGCTCTATGTTCTAGAATTGCTCTTGACACATGCAGTAACATTTTAATTCATGGCCTCAAGTTCGGTTCGTGTACTAAAATGATATTGTCTACATTTTGTTACTTCAATGATGGAAAATACTAACTTGGCACATACTTGCCACATCTAGCCAATCATAGGACGTGTCTTATATACACAGTCAGCATTTGAAAAAACAAAAATGCAGAGTCAACATTTCACGGCATCATAAAAATAATAAAATAAAAATAAATAATATAAAATTTAAAAACTAGTTTTGAAAAAAATAAGAGTTACAAACTATAAACTAAAAATAGAAAAAAAATTGAAATTAAATTTAAAACCAAAAGGCTTAAAAAAAAAAATTAAAAGAAAAAGAGGCCACCCCTTTGGCGACCTGATATGTGCTGCCCGAGGGGTGGCCCTCAGTGGCACGCCTGGAACTTTTTATTTTTATTTTTAATTTAATTATTTTTTTTCATTTTCTGATTCTTTTTAACTATATTATTTTTAATAAAAATCCAGTTTATGAATCTTTTCTGGTAATTTATTTTTAGGTATATTTATTTTTAATTTAGTTTTTGTTTAAATTTTTAAAATTTAACTTTTAGTTTATGTTTTGAATTTTTTAATATTGTATGTCGACATGACATGTTTACTATGCATTTTTTTAAACAATTCTTCTATATACAGTCGGGATGCCAAGTCAGATTAAACAAAAATAAATAAAAAAAAGACGATAGAATAGGAGAAGAAGCCCCAGAAACCAAAAGAAGAATTGATTGAAGAAACATTAACTTTTTTTTTGAGGACTTGCGTGTTGTTCTCTCTCTCTCTCTCTCTCTCCCCGCTTAATTGACTTCAATTAATTCCAGGCAAACCCAATTTTGCTAGTCCGTTCGAAGATTGGATTTGTCTTCGTTTGGTGATTGTAAAACTTTGTGTGGCCACGATTTTCTGCAGGGAATCAATAGCTTTGTTTTGAGGCTCAAATTCGATTACTGGGGAATATTGAGGCTGCAAAGAGATGATTAAGATATTTCCAGTAAGTTTTCTCGGGAATTAGATAAATTGCCGTGGTTTTTCATCTAAAGTTCTGTTCCTGTGTTCGTGCCCTCCATCTTGATGAGTTTCGTACTTAATTGAGTTTAGACCTCTCTCTCTTTGTCGCTATCTTCGTCGTCTTCTTCTGCTTCTGATAGGTGTGCTGCCTGTCCAAATTGGGTTTCTGTTATAAATTGAGAGTAATTTTATTCATTTATTTTCTTCATGTAGAATTTTCTTTTCATATCTGATCCCTTAAAAATCCACACCCCCCATCCGCAAATGGAGACGCAGAACAGAAAATGGAGAGGCAGAGCAGCTTCGTGGGAGGGAAGATCTCGGATGCCCTTTGCGGAGGAGAAATCAAAGGGAGGGGGAGAGTTTGTGGAGACAAAGGGAGGTCTTCGTAAGAGGAAGGGAGAGGAAAGGTGGAGACGAAGGGAATGGTTCGTGAGTATTGGTCTTGATTCGAAGCGCACCATTTTGCAGAAGACACAAAACGGTGCGCTTCATTTTCCACTTAAGCAGCTGCTCCCCCGCGTTTACGCAGCCTGATTGCATTTATCATTTTTCTTTTTTAAATGCTGGCTTTGTATATATGACATGTGTCCTTCTATGATTGGCTATGGTGTGGCAATTATACATGACGTCAGCATTTCCATCTCTGAACTAATAAAGTTTCGACAGAGAGGTCATTTTGGTTTATGGATCTAACCCCAAGGATCTATTTAAAATTTTTTCAACCCCACGGATTAGTTTGAAAAAGGTCAAACCCAGAAACCTGTACGGTAATGTTTCCTTAGATTATCACTGTTGGACAACAAGATTAGCTTTCTGTGCTTGCCTCCAAATTGTGCTAACAAATGTGTCTGGTGATTTTGAATTTATTATGTAATAAGTCCCGTGTCTTCTCTTTCCTCTCATCTCTCATCATGAGCTGATTCCCACCTATTCCTTTTCTCCTTCCAACTCAGCAAACTGCACCATTTGAATCTTTTTAACTGGCTCATTTGTTCTTTCGAAATGATTGTGTTCTTATAGGGTTGTTAAATTTGATATCCAATAAGCAAGTTGAGAACAGACATTTAGAGAGATTAGCTTGGTGTCTCTAATTCTGTATTAGTTGATACTGTTTTAGAATTTAAAATAATCCAACAGTAGAGTTATCCGGGATCTGTGAAATTTTAAAAACAAAATGGGAAGCTTTCCCAAAGCAGGCTTCTTTTGAGTTACACTAGAGTAACTAAGTCCTTGCAATAGAATCTTTACTGTACCTTTTCAATTGGTAGCCACATGATTGCACGCTTGTCTAGAATATATAATTAGTAAAAGCACTATTTGTGGCCCCTCTTTTTTAATAGTCCATCCTCCATCTTTATCTTGTTTTAGTATTGGGTAAAATGCTAGTAATTATTGGAGCAGCATGCATCATAATGGTTCCACTACCTTGGAGCTACAGGACCATGATGATCACCTCACTCGTGGCAACAACACTGCACCAGACTTGCAGTAGCTGTCATTGCATTCAGCACCAACTAGCAAAGAATCCATTATAAATAGATTACTAGAAAGTCCCTCAAATGGATGAGGTGTCATGTACATTTTTGTATTTACAAGATTAGGTAGTGAATTCTACAAATATTCATATTCCTAGTCTGTTAGTTGGTTAGATTTCTTGCTATATATAGATAGCAGTACTTTGTAAAGCAATACACGATGAATGAAAAGCAGTAGCACTTTTTCATCAATTTTCACTCTTATCATTCTTCCTCTTCTTCTTCTTCTTCTTCTTCCTTTTCTTTCTATTTTTACATGGTACCAGAGCTATAAGAGTGAAATTATTTTTTTCCTCCATGGTTGACAACTCAAACAGTTCGCTATTTACAGATTTCACCAACATCATCAACCCTTACAGACTTAATCATGGGGACAACCCTTCTATCCCTTTGGTTCTTGACCACCTCACCATGAAAAATTACACCACCATGGGGACAAACTTGGTTTTATCAATGATATTTTGTTAAAACCACAAATGCTTTGTATGATGCACGGGAATGTTGTAATGACCTTGTTGTTTATTGGCTTCAAAATTCAATTAGCTCCTCTATGAAATCTAGCATTGCACTAGTTGATGATGTTAGACAGATTTGGGTTGAGCTCAAAGATAGATTTACTCAGCAAAATGGCCATCGCATTTTTCAATTAAAGAAGGCCTTGAAAGGTTTGAACCAAGAACATGATTATGTGAATATTTACTTTGGCAAACTTAAACACTATGGGATGAACTCCACATATATGACCCTTTGCCTGATTGTACTTGTGGTAAGCTTACTGTTCTCCTTTATAGATATCAAAGGGATTGTGTAAATGGGCCTTAATGAGTCTTATCATGTCACTCGTGACCAAATCATGTTGTTAGACCCTTTGCCTCCCATCAACAAATTTTTTTCCATTATTCAGCAACAAGAAATGCAGAACCACATGCTTTCAGTTTTACCTTCCCCTGACTCTATGGCACTTGCTGTTAGGCAGCCATACATCCCATCCAAAACACCATTCAAACCACCCACCTCACACAAACGTGACAGACCATTTTGCACACATTGCAAAATACAAGGCCATATTCTTGAAAATTGTTTCAAAGTAGGCAATGCACAACCTCCCATCTGCACGTATTGTCACTTGACAGGTCACATGGCAGACAAGTGCTATAAACTTCATGGGTACCCACCTGGGCATAAATTGCGTGTTAAGAATATTCTCCTAGTTTTTCATCTGTCCATCTCACCTAAGTTGAACTAGTAGCCTCTACAGATGAGAAACTGACCTTTACAAAGGACAAATATCAGCAACTGTTGTCTCTATTGCAGTCAATGGAGGCACCCATTGCCAACCACTCAGTTAACACTGTCCAAACAGATTGCTCTCCTTCTCTCATGAATGGTATTCATTTTTGTCTCACTTCATCTACTCAAGCACTCAACACAACACCTCTAACACCCTGGATAATTGACGCTGGTGCTACACTTCATTTCTCTCAGCCATTACTTTAAATGTTTCTTTTGTGGTAAGACATCCCAATGGTAATACAATACCTGTTTCTCACATAGGCACTGTCAAACTCACCAATACCTTGGTATTGCACAATGTGCCCTGTGTTCCATCTTTTAATTTTAACTTGATCTCAGCAAAACAATTGACTAACTCTCTTTCTTGCTGTTTCATATTTTTTTCACAACTTTGCTTTATTCAGGACCTTTTGTCATGGACCACGATTGACATGGGTGAGATAAAGAATGGCCTATATCATTTGGTTATTGCTGCAGTTCCACCAACAACTCTCCTTCATCATTTTTCTGTTCCTTTATCTACAAGTTTTTCTGTTTCCACTACTTTCAAACTTGTTGATTTCATTTCAAATATTTGGCATTGTAGAATGGGCCACACACCCATTTCAAAATTACATGTAATTTCAGATTCCTCTATCAAAAATCACTTAACTTTTATTTCTAGCGATAAACCTTGTCTTATCTGTCCAATTGCTGAGCAGTACAGACTACCTTTCCCCATTAGCACTCATAAAAGCAAAAAAATATTTGAGCTCATACACTGTGACATCTGGGGACCCAACTCCATTACAGCTTAGGATGGTTCCAAGTACTTCCTAACCATTGTAGATGATTTTTTTAGAAGTACTTAGATCTATTTACTCAAAGCCAAGTCACATACTAAACCTTGTATATAAGCTTTCTACAACTTAGTAGAAACTCGATTTTCTACCAAAGTTCAAATTCTAAGAAATGATAATGGACTTGAATTCCAGATGAGAAATTTTTTTCAATAAAAAAAGGAATTATACACCGTAAAACTTGTGTGGAGACCCACAACAAAATGGACTTCTAGAGAGAAAGCACCAACATTCTTTAAACATTGCTTGAGCTCTCAAAATACAGTCCAATCTTCCACAAAAATATTGGAGTGACTGCATTCTTACTGCAGCCTACATTATTAATAGGGTCCTTAGTTCGTTGTTTTCCAATAAGACCCCATTTGAGCTCTTGTTTAATCCCCACCCCCCAACTTATTCTCCCATGAGAATTTTTGGTTGTCTATGTTTTGCCTCAACCTTATCTCATAATAAAAAAAAGTTTGATCCTCGAGGCAGGAAGTGCACTTTCCTTGGCTACCCTTTTGGAGTCAAAGGATATAAACTGCTTGACCTTGACACCAATGCAATTTTTATTTCCAGAGATGTCACCTTTTATGAGCATATCTTCCATTTTCATCATCAAACTTTTTCCTCACCCACTTCCCAGCTGCTAGTTTTTAATGATTTTCATTTTCTCTTTGATATTCTACTAATCCTTCTTTGACTTCCCCACAAACCATCACCCATTCTATGCTATCAATTCCTCCATCTTCTCCATTACCACCTCCATCCCCTGCCATATCCCTCCTCAATCACCTTTCAATTTATCAGCACATTTAGACTCTTCCTCTCCACTTGCTCTCAAAAGATCAACAAGAACCAAAAGAGTCCCCCGATATCTTCAAGACTTTCACTACCAGTAGATTTCTTCTATCTCACCTACTCAATGTCTGGTCTCATCACCTTCTTCCTCAGATATTTCATTCCCTTTATCTGCATCCATTTCTTATGATAAATTATCACCTAATTTTTCATTCTTTTCTGCCACAATTTATTCACATACTGATCCCAACACTTATAAACAAGCTGTCAAGGACCATGATTGGTGTCAGGCAATGGAGATTGAGAGTGAGGATTTAGAATTAAACAAAACCTGGATCCTCACTTATCTACCCCCTGTCAAGGTTCCCATTGATTGTAAATATGTTTAAAAATACCACTAAAATGGTACTGTCGAGAGAAAGAAGGCTAGGTTGGTTGCTAGAGGTTTCACTCAACAAGAAGAAATACACTACCATGAAACCTTTCACCAGTAGTAAAAATGGTCACTATCAAAACACTTTTTGCCTTAGCAGCTGTCAAAGGATGGCACCTTCAACAGTTTGATGTCAACAATACCTTCCTCCATGGTAACCTCAAAGAGGACATTTACATGAAAAGACCCCCTGGCTACCACGAATGCTCTCCCAATCAATTATGCAAACTGCTTAAAAGTCTCTATGGTCTTAAACAAGCTCCACACCAATGGTATGACAAGTTCTCTCACTCTCCCATTCAGTTTGGCTTCATTCAATCCAAGGTAGATTATTGCCTTTTTAGTTGTATTAATGGTGACAATTTGTCAATTTCACAGCCCTTTTAGTCAATGTGGATGACATAGTAGTGGCTAGCAATTCTCTTTATTCCATTTCTATTCTCAAAACCTTTCTCATCACCATTTTAAAATCAAAGACCTTGGGCACGCCCTTAAGGTATTTTCTTGGCATTGAGGTTGCAAGATCACCATCTGGTATCCATCTTTGCCAAAGAAAATATACATTAGACATCCTTGCAAATTCTAGACATTTAGCCTCCAGACTTTTAAAAATTTCAATGGATCAAAATCACAAACTTAGCAGGTCCTCTGGCCCCCACTCTACCTGATCCCACTGTTTATAGGTGCCTCATAGGCAGACTGTTATACCTCACCTTGACTAGACCAGATATCAGCTACCCCACTCATGTTCTTAGTCAGTATTTAGATAATCCTACTTCCACTCATCTTGCAGCAACCACAAAATTCTAAGATACATTAAAAATGCTCCTAGCCAAGGCATCCTTTTATCTTCAACATCTTCAATCCACCTTAGAGGCTATTGTGACTCAGACTAGGCCTCTTGCCCTGATATAAGAAAATCTGTCACTAGATATTGCATCTTGTTAAGCCACTCTCTCATTTCTTGGAGATCCAAAAAGCAAATTGTTGTATCTAGATCTTCTGCTGAGGCAGTGAGGCAGAATATCGTGTCATAACTTCCATTTCCATAGAATTTACTAGGCTTAGACAACTCTTCTCTGACCTCTCTATACCTCATCCATAAGCTGTTGACCTATACTGTGACAATCAAGCTGTAATTCACATAGCAACTAACCCTATTTTCCAGGAGAGAACCAAACATATCGAAGTGGACTGCCACCTTATTAGAGACAAAATTCTTGAAGGCAGCATCAAGATTACTCATGTTCCAACTATTCACAATTTGCTGACAGATTTACAAAATCCTTGCCTTCTTATCTTCTCTACTCTCACCTCTTCAAGATGGGAATAGTAAATTTCTATTCTCCATCTTGCAGGGGGTATTGGAGCAGCGTGCATCACAATGTTCCACTACCTTGGAGCTGCAGGACTATGATAATCACCTCACTCGTGGCAACAACATTGCACCAGACTTGCAGTAGCTGTCATTGCATTCAGCACCAACTAGCAAAGATTCCATTGTAAATAGATTACTAGAAAGTCCCTCAAATGGATGAGGTGTCATGTACATATTTGTATTTACAAGATTAGGTAGTGAATTGTACAAATATTCTTATTCCTAGTCTATTAGTTGGTTAGATTTCTTGCTATATATAGATAGTAGTACTTTGTAAAGCAATACACGATGACTGCAAAGTAGTAGCACCTTTTCATCAATTTTCACTCTTATCATTCTTCCTTTTCTACTTATTCTTCTTCCTTTTCTTTCTATTCTTACAATAATCAAGAAAGAATGTTTCAGAAAGCTATTATGTAGGAACTTTATCATTATATTCTGTACAGTACAAGATAAGGCACCTTTTTATATAAAAAAAATTGTTGCACTTAAAAGAGTTGTAAACCCTTCTTTCATGTGAATAATCAAATTGTGTGAAGTAGAATATATGTTTCAGCTCGATTGTGTGATTTGTCACTTGTAAGAAACACATGAATCTCAACTCTATTATCAATCCAACTGCATCCGAGGGCTCTTTAGCACTCCTTTACTTTTCATCATGATGTCGTGTTTTATCAATCCACATGGTTTGGTCAATTATCAGATACCATCTCTATGACCAGGTCTGCTGCAATTCATCCTAGTGCAACGTTTCCACAAAAAGCGCACATCCTCCAAGTAAAGCACTTTGCATCTCCAAATCAGGTTCCATAGGAATTTTGAAATCATATTTTGTCAATGATTTCATAAGTTTCATTGGGTTGGCTTACACGAATTAAGAGATCAACCATACACGTACTTATTGTCTTTTAATGTGGGTTTCACATTGTTGCATCCCATCATCAAACAGTTGTAACATATATATTTAGAGTTTGTAATTTTTTCCATTTAGAATCCTTCATCAAACAGTTGTAACTTTTATATTTAGTTTTTTGTCGGACTTCATCTCAGAATTTTATTGATGTGATCTTTATTCAACACCCAAATTAATTTTCATAAAGAACCGAAACTTAATTGCACAAAACAGTGTGCATTGATGGTTCTATAGTGAGAACTATGAAAAAATTTTGAGAAGAAGAAAATTAGGATTACAAAGGCTAAATTTTAGAAAGATGTCAAACAAGTTATAAATTAAAATAAATAAATAAATAAACTTAAGCATGCAACATGCACACATGATCAATTTTCAAAACTTCAATAAGATTCACAACTTGTTTTTGTGAGTAATATCATCACAACTTGATATCAACCTAGAATTACACAATCACTTCATTTTCATTAATGGGTAATTCTAGGTGAACAATAGTGACCTATAGTTACCCCCAAATTTTATACCACAAGGCTCAAGTAACACTGTCACTCTCAAAAGAGAGCAAAAGGTGAAAATATTATAGAACCAGAATCAGCAATCAATCAAAACTCGATTTCTCATCCTCACAAAGACAAATAGGTAAAACTTTTAGAGTACACATATACAAATTTCCGTCTCAGGGGTGACAATACCAAACATCATACTTAGTCTGAGTCAAACAACATATAACAGTTTTTTGGAAAAAAATCTCCAATCTCTTTCAGTGGTTAAATTAAAGTAGTACCCGTATTAATATAAATAAGAAAAACATTCATGACACTATAAGTGGTGCCCTATATCTGCGGATGAGAATCTTCATTTTGCATTCTTCATTCTGAATTTCTACTTGATGCCTGGCAATTTCTATTTCCATTGTTGAAGGTTTGAACTTAGATGCTGCTTGCTCAACTGGTATATCATTCTAGGGAATATTTGCCACAAATTGTTCGTTCATTGCTTAGAGATGTTTTATTATAGCCATACCATATTCAAGGATTTTAGGATCTATCCAAGTGAAAAACTACAATGACCGGCTATAATGCAAAACAAAATACCAAACATGTGGGCCATGCTTTATTTCCAAACACAACGACATGGTTAAAATATGGCATTTTACCTGTCAATTCTTACAAGTAAAAAAAAGTCTGCCATAATTTTGCACCTTTATGACAAGTCTTTAGGCTTGCTTTAATACTGTACCAACATATTGGATCGTTAGATATTGATCTAGAAGCTGAACTTGACACAAAATTTATGGATATTTTACACTACCAAAGTTGTCACACAGCAAAGCATGCACTATCTGGTCTCCGTCAACATGCGGGTGTGGCTGTTATCGATTTTGCCTCAGGATTAACTCCTGTTGCTGCTTCATAGTTTCCATTATCTGGCGAATTGCGTTCGCCAAATTGCGTCCTCCATCCAAACATCAGTCTTGTTCCTAACGAGCATGGGACCCTTCAGGATATCTTTCCCTTCTCTCATGTGCCATTCTGCTTCAATCTTCAAATCCTGTGAGGCACGTATTTCAGATCCAGTTCATGCAATAAGATTCAAGCCTACCCAATCTAAAGGTCATAACCTATACTCTGGTATATCATTTTTAAGGACATGTGGGTTTATCCAGAGACGTGATCGCTTTGTACCACCTTGTGATGTCCCAACCTTCAATTGGGATGAAACGGAGACTTAAAGTGTTAGGACATATAACACAAGGTTACATACCCCATTCATGACAATTAATACGCAATGCATCTTATAAATGCATTTAGCAATATGCAATAACCACATCGAAATAAGGTTGACTAAATAAAACTTATGCCAGAATAAACTAAAACATCTCAATTTCATTCATAACTATCATTAGTTCAATTCGTATGTAGCAAACTTTCATGTAAAAATAACATTTATATACAATATGCTAAAATGGAGAAAATGTCACATGTCATGTAGGCAAGTAGTCATGTACTCAATGTATCATATAACATGATATTTCATACTTAAAATGACAACTATAACATGAATGTGACATTTATCAATAAATCATAAATAACTTATCAAGATGTAAGCTATTTAGATCCAACTTACAAACTGCCTAAGTTTGGAAAAACGTAGCGACTGTAATAAAAGTTGTACTAAGTTAGGATCTATACTATTAAAGAAGACGTTCATAATCAAAAGGTTTCAAACATGGATATTTACAAAAATACCCCTAGACTTTGAAAAATTGCCATTAAGGACTTAATTTTTTACTAATTGAAAACGAACTCCAAGTTTGACCAAACTTCATAGACCTCATATTTTTCATATTCTAAAATCATTTATCCCCTTATAATTTCAAAAATCAAAGTGGAACTAGCCCAAACACACTCAACTCGTGGCATGTACTCTAGTTGATGCCTAAGTGTAATTTCAACTATTGATCCTTATGAATGTATGCATATTCTAATTTCTTTAATTGTAAATAATCACTATAATCCTTAATGACATGTTAAAGCTTAATCTTTGGTAAAAATGTTCATCCCAATACTTAATCATGGCTAGACACATTAATCTCTATTAAACTAGTCTTTAAGCATGCATGATATTTCTTAATCTCGTCACCAATAAAAGTTTCAAAAACTAGAATTAAGTCATGCATTTCTCTCCTTATCTCAATCATAAGTTTTTTCTAAATGCTTATATTTTAAGCCTAGATGAAATAAATCAAAACTTTACAAGTTAAGCATGATTTAACCACACCATGCATGCTTTAATGATCAACACAAGATAGAAATTAAAATCTATCATGGAATGCTTTCAACCTCAAATTTAAACCTTAATAAATCATTAGAAGAAATTAATAAATCATATCAAAAAATTCTAATACATGTCATAGCTAAAATCCCCACTTAAAAAATAATTTAAACACTTAATCTACCCTTAATGACACGATTTTGAATTAAGCTTGGTAACCTTTTCTAACTTCATAAAAAAAAGCACTCCAACACTTAAAATCACAATTTGACATGTAAACTAAGATCTAGGGTAAGAAAACTTACAAATTTTGTGTCTCTCTATTGCTTCCAATTAACACAAGAACTCAAGAACTTCCAATAACGCTCACTCAGTTTCTACTCTTTTGTACTCTAAAGGAAGAAGATTTCTCAAGAACTTAAGAGGAGCTTGGAGAATAGGAGTGGAGGAAAATAGGGGATTGAGGGGCTTTTATAGTGCTCAATGGAGGGGAGGGGTGCCGGTCATGGCTCGGAAGGGTGGCTTGTGACTGTTGGAGTGGAGCAGGGAGAATAGTGTTCTAAATGGTCCTGATCTTGCCATGGCAAGTTTTGCAAGGTTTCTAGAGGGGTAGAGCTGCCGTGGTGAAGCAAGGAAGAAGAGAAAAAAAATAAAAACCAAGGCATGATGCTTTGCCATGATGTGCCGAGTATAGACCTGAAAGCTGGGCAAGTTTTCATTTTTTTGTTTATATCCCTTTGGTTTATCTCCATGGTTGTTTTGTGCCGGTGTCAAGTCACCTTTTAAAAAGAGAAAGCCAACAATAGCCTAGATTTTCAAATCACAACTGAGAATCAAGAAGTCAATAAAGATGAAGATCTAGACATTGGGGGGGGGGGGTTCTCTTCAACGTCGACTTGATTTTGCTAGAGAGATGGAGAAAGGGGTGGTGTTTACAAGGGACACACGTGGGAGAGACTCACAGATGGGGTTGGCTTTGCCCTAGAATTATGGAGGGGGTGAGATGGGTTTCTAAAATTGAGAGAGAGAAGAGAGACCAACCATCGGTGGGAGAGAGAAGGAACAGAGGGGAAGAGAAGTAATGGAGGGGACTTTGCAAGATTTTCAAACTTGTAACCTAAACTAAGAGAGAGAGAGAGGAGCACATGAGGAAGTGTATTTGTGTGTGTGAGAGAGAGAGAGAGAGAGGAACACGAGAGAAAGAGATGAGTATAGAGTGGAATGGGAACAAGTATGATTTAAGACAAATCTGAGAGCCGTGATGTGGCAACCAAACTACTGGGTTTTCCACATCACAGTGTGCGGTGTAAAACTTCTGGACCGGCCTCCGTTTAGATTTTCTCATTTTCCTATTAAATACTAAAAGCAAGGGTATCTTACCGGTTTATAATTTATGTTCTAATTCTAGTTATTCTCACAGCACAAAATGTTATGAGGTTGAACTGAACAAATTTAGATGATTGTAATACATTGTGAAAAATGATATGCTCAGTCTCTCTTTTTTAGTCGGTTGTACGCGGTATTAAGCCTTATAATTTTGAATTCTAGTCCTAACGAACGTAGAAATATGTTTATTATTAAAAATTATACATACTACGCGTTATCATTCCAATATTTTTATCGAGGTGGCATTAATGCCTATCAACTTTTAAATTTATTTAGTTTTTAAAAAAATAAGAAATAAACTAAGAGTGAGAGAAAGTGATACGTTTCTAAGCTCATTCATTTTTCAGTTCTAGATGGTTACGCCTTCATGCAAAAAAAGCGAAATCTTGCGCATTGAAAATAAGATGGAAATATTCAAAGCTATATATATTCCTGAATGGCTAAGTGGGAGAGGCCTTCGAAATCTAATTAACTCACAAGTCATTTTAATTAGAGAATGCCCCATTTTACAACAACTATTAACAAACTCTTTTTTCTTTATTCTCAAATTAACTGCATGCGACTCTTCTAAAATGAAAAGCGACAATTTTTAAAGTCTTTCATTTTAGGGAATTTAAAGTTAAATAAAAAAAGAAAAAAGAAATAAATTTATTTCTAGTTATTAAAAGATCTGGTTATGAAATTAGATGCAGAGTATTATGTTCGCTGCAACTTACTTATATTAAGCATACAGCTGCGCTACCACAACAAATGCCCAAGGAAAACAAGAAGGCACTGGAGGTGCTACTGGATGTGCCTCCTCTTAACAGCATAAAGTGGTCCATGTTTGTTACTAAATTCAAATGAAATTTATTTCAAATGTACTCAGAAATGCAGGGTTAATTTATCCTAATTGAGTAATATAAATACGCCCTTGGGCCCTTGTCATGGTGTAAGGAAAAACAATACGTTCAGAAATACTAAACCAGTATCCACTCCTATGTGTCCATTGACTAAACTCAATGCCCTGGATGGTCTCCCTTGAGGACCCTCATCTTTATCGTAGTGTGGTAGGTAGTCTTTAATACCTTGCTTTCAATAGGCCAGACATTGCTTTTGCTGTCAATCAGGTATGTCAGTACATGTACTACCAACAGCTGTCCCACTGGCAAGCTGTCAAAAGAATTTTGCACTATCTCAGCCATACTCAAAATTATGGCCTTCATTTCAGTCCCAAGTCTTATTTCCACCTAAATGCCTTCTCTGATGCTGACTAAGCTGGTTGGCTTGATGACCATCGATAGACGGGAGGTTTTTGCATTTTCTTTGGAACCCACCTCATTTCTTGGAGCTTTAAGAAACAACCAACAATTGTACGCTCCTCAACAGAAGCTATATACAAAGCTATTGCCAATATAGCCTCTGAACTCATATGGTTACAATCTCTTTTAAAAGAGCTTGGTATAAGTTTTTAGGCTGCCCCCACACTATGGTGATAATTTGGGGGCTACATATCTCTCTCATAATCCAGTTCTGCATGCTAGGACTAAACATATTGAACTTGATTATCACTTTGTTAGAGAACGTGTGGCTAACAAATCTCTTCAAGTCTCCTTTGTTTACTCTAAAGATCAGGTTGCAGATGTGTTCACCAAGCCCCTCTCTTCCTCTCGGTTTGATCAGCTTCGATCC
Organism: Pterocarya stenoptera; assembly: GCA_003123785.1. Classification (NCBI taxonomy): domain Eukaryota; kingdom Viridiplantae; phylum Streptophyta; class Magnoliopsida; order Fagales; family Juglandaceae; genus Pterocarya; species Pterocarya stenoptera. The sequence continues at coordinate 118,927 of QEOT01000182.1, forward strand.
AATCTAACAATTGTTCCATTGATGTTGGATCGCGGGGGAGTATTAAGCCTACAGCTGAGCTGCCACAACAAATGCCCAAGGAAAACAAGAAGGCACTGGAGGTGCCACTAGACGTGCATGGACGTGCCTCCTCTTAATCGAATAAAGTGGTCCATGTTTGTTACTAAATTCAAATGAAGTTTATTTCAAATGTACTGATAAATGTAGGGTTAATTTACCCTAATTGAGTAGTATAAATACGCCCTTGGGCCCTTGTAATAGTGTAAGGAAAAACAATACGTTTAGAAATTCTAAGTCCTTTGAGGCATTCTTTCGAGCACCTACTGTGCTTCTTTAATTATCAATGGAAAAAACTATTTACCATTGTTTTGGATACCATTCTCCTTAATTTCAATTTTTTTAGTAAATTAATTAGATGGTTTACCTTTATCTTGCATTTTCTAGCTAGGGCCGAGGATTCCAACGACGTTGCTCGATTGCATATATATGATGGTTGCATGCCGATCGACCCCATGCTTTTTTCAATTTATTGTCGAAGTAATTTATATGGTAGCAGTGATATTAATGATTATACCGAACATATATATGTAGATTAATTAGGAACTGTGACTTCGTACGTATATATACTTCGATCACAGCATATATCTCATACTTCATTTTTTATTCACGATGAGTACTCTATGCATGCAAGTTATACCAGGCTGCTGCTTTCCTACTTGTGTGTGTGTGTGCGTGCTTGTGTGTATATATGTATGTATGTATGTATCTGATCTAGCTCATGTGATAATGAATGAATCACAAACAAATTTCCTAAAGTTGCATTTAGGTCATGACACGTTAAAATCTGAAGGTGATGATCATGCATGATTACAAGTATTATTAATTGTACAATAATGTTTTTATGTGGTGGTGAAAAATGGAAAAATGATAAGAAGAAATTGAAGTTTTGAATCATGTAACTCTTGTATTGTTTGATTGGCAATGAAATGAAGAGTAGTGAAAAGAAAAAGGAATGCGTAGAAAACTCATGTAGGATTTTCGTTCCTAGATCAATTTGGATAAAGAATTTTACGACATTAATTTTATATAAAAAAGATCGAATATAAAGAGATTTTATTATTATTTTTAATTATCTATATAATACGCTTGAAATTATTCAACTTAATTGATCTTCCTGGTCTTATAAATGTTAAAAATTAAATCCATCCATTTGTTGATCAAATTAATTATTAATAGGGGCTTATAATTTCCTTCCATATATAGGCGCTCTTCACTTCTCTTATAATTTGATGATCAAACCACAAAGATCAAATAACTAACCTCATTATTAGATTATAACTAAAATTACATTGAACATTCATGGATTTTAAAATTAAGTCATGTTCTGCATGCACTTTTGAGAGTCAAGCCACTAGTTTCAAAATTGAGTTTTTAATAGTACTCTTAGTATTTTCACTTTTAATTAGAATATGACACCTTGTCCTGCACCAATCTCATCAAAACTCTAATAAATATATACAAAATCACATGAATTATACCCATGTCACTTTTATTTTAATTTAAAAAAAAAAAACTCAGCATTGCTTTCTAAAAGCAACCAAAACTGGATAAAAACAAAATTCTCCCATCCCTACTAGTAGGTGGGGGAGCTCCTCCTTCTTCAGACACATGAGAGGATCGAGGGGCAACATGAAGTGCCACACCAGAGGTAGCATGCACGCATGGGGTCTGCCGGCCGATCAAGTCCCCTAATTCCATCCATTCTTGATCTCCTCTGAGTACTCGGCCACTTTGCATGGGGAAGGAGGATCTTTGATACAGCTGCATGCGATCAGGGAGATATAGTCTCAATCGCATGTGATCAAAGGGTAAGGGGATTCTTGTCGGGAAAAATCGATTTTTACCTTAGTACGTATGCATTCTTGGCCATATTGTAATAATTTACCTCAAATTAAAAGCTCGTTATTCAAAACTATAATCTTAAAAGCCGTAAGTAGTGCAATTGATGACTAGGATTACAAAAGTGATTTTACACGCTGACGTGGTGGTAAACTTTTTAGTTATCTTTTTGTTAATAAGCTAAAAACTTACCAAATTATTAAAATGTAACTTAGGCCTTTGCTTGTTTTCTCAGATGAAATAAAATGAGATGAGTTAAAAGGAATTGTAAAAACAAACGAGGTCTTAATTATTATAGGAAGCTTGTGTAGACATATAAGTAATTCTCTTAATCCGAACGCATTGGATTGTTCATTAAAGAAGTAATATTAGACCAATTACAAGTTGCATGGAGACTAACGATCGACATGATGACGGGTTAATGTTGGAATCAAAGTTGGAGTCGTGTAATGAATATTGGAAGCGGCCTTAATTAATGGTTGGATTGACCAACAAAAAATGGATAATTATAAAAATTAATAATAATTCGTAGAGATCTAAAATCATGCATGCATGGCAGGCATAATTGGAATATACATGAACCCGAATTATTTGACTCTAATAAACGCCGACACTAGGGGCCGAATAAGTTGAGTGCAAAGTCTTTAATATTTTCACCCATCTCATTGACAAATTTGGAAGGGCAATGGAAAGAGATTGAAAGAGAGAGTGATGGAGCAGAAAACTACGTTTGGCAAAAGAAAAGGACGACCTCCATCATCATCATCATCATCGTCATCTCGTGGTACTGCCCCTCTCTTTCCCTCTACTCTCTTCCCCATCAATATCCATCCAGTAGTACTCCACTTTAATAATAAACCCTAGCTAGTGCTAAACGTACATCTTAGACAAAAGAAAAAAAACCCAACAAATTAAAAGCTAGCGTATGATCAATGGAAGTTCAACGAACATGAAGGACATTAAAAAATGGAGGGTTTTTCACTCATGTAAATCTGCAGGAGGATTTGCGGAGTGGAGGACATTATTCCACATGAGCACGCCTAACAAGGAGAATGTTTGTGGGGTCCGCGCTGCCAAGTCAAGCTCGATCTAGGGCTTTTTCAACCTCTTTTAAATATGAGAAAGAAGAGAATTATATAAATATATATATATATATGTGTGTATATGTATATGTGGTGGTGGGGAGCATGGAAAGGGTAATTATCATTCATGAAATGGAGCACAATTTGAATGAATGGGCCTTCGACCATGTGTGGCAACAAATTAAAAAGTAACCATTTGGTGAGATCAGACACTTGTTCATGATTTCTAAGTTTTATTCAGACAACAAAAAAGGCGGGGAGACAACTGTTACAGACAGATATATAAAAAACTGCAAAAATTATAGGATTTTTTTTCCTTATTTTCGTTTTTTTTTCTTTGTGTGATCATATATTTATGTGATGCATGCATACAGTGAATCATGACTAGTTTCAAGTGGTACAGCAAGTTTCTTCTCGATCTCTTTTTTCCCCCCTCCCTTTTCTCTTTTCTGGTTTTTTAATAAAGTGGTGTGGCATGTGAAGTAATCTTTCATGGGTCATACCTAAATTTCATTCTGGTAGCTCTTGAGAATTCAGATCCTATTTGCTTGATGGAGGTGGTGCTTTAATTGAGTGGAAGAATCTCTTATACGACCCAGATAGTGCTGATAAAAGACCTGACACTTCTGGACCTGTTTGGCAAGCAAAAAGAGAAAAGGAGGAGAGAAAAAGAGAAACCTTTTTCTGTAAAGGATTGACAGCCATCATTCCAACTCACTTTATCAATTCGAGGAAATATATAATTCATGCACATATATATAATAATTACAATTAATCAAGCCCACAAATCCCAGTACTCATGTACTGATTTAAAAATAATCAAAGTGATGAAGTCAAGGTTTCGTACATATTTTATAATAGTATTGATACTATTGCTCGAGCTACATGGAACATTATTGATTTCTAGCAACTAGCAAGATCAGCCACATGATCATGATCATCATACACTACTACTGAACAACTCAGCTTGTTTTGATAGAAGAAACATAATAAGGAAGATAAAGGTGCGAAGCTAGGTAGCCAAGAACTAGAAGTCAGATTTCTCTTCTGACCGAATGAATGATCCCTAAAAAAGAGATATCGATCGTTCTTAGCCTCATGTTCGTTCCATCTTTTGAAGCCAACCTCAAATAAAGCTTCAAACATCCACATTGATCATCGTGCATAGGAAGACAAGAAAGCAAAAGAAGTACAGAGTGGAAAGAGGATGAAAAAAAAATAGATTAAAAAAGAAAGCATGTACCCTATTTGTTAGTTTTGATTAACTCAAAACAAGTCACCCATCTGGCAGAAGAAAAACAAATTGAAACACAAACTCCTCCTGATCCTCGATAGTTCATCCGTTTCTCTTTCTGGGCTTTATTAATTATTATTTACCATGATCCTCCTAGCATTCCATTCCAGTAGCCAGTAGAATGATCAGCTCCTTGACCTCTATTCTGCTCAAACTCGCTTGTGTTTGTTGGGACCTGTTTCAAATCCTCAATAGGAAACAAGAGCCTCGCACCAGTCTCTTGCACCCCTTGAAGAGTACTAGAACTACTCCCATACCCACCTGCTTCAAATCCCTCTAGAGAAAAATTCAGGGTTGGCTTATTGAATCCTTGCAAAGGGAACCCAGCTGTATATATGGTACTGGAATCGGATACGGACATGGGTATGAAGGAACTCAACCCTCTTGAAGTACTGATCCCAGTCTTGAGCAGTTCCATGGCTGAGAGTTGAGATGAAGAAGTAGCACAGGAGGAGCTAGGGTTTTGACGGTGGCTTTTGTTGTACTGGTCAGTAGTAGTACTAAAGGGAAGCTGATCCACATGATATTTAGATATGTTATTGTAGTCCTGATGATGATCAGTGGGTGGGTATGCTAGGTTAAGGTCTTGGCCCTGATGGATCTTAGGGTTTTGAGAAGCAGAGTGAGGGAAAGCAGCAGGTGGGGTCAGATCATGATCAGGAAGCTTCTTTGAAGATGAAGAAGCAGGTGATGATACTGTTGATGAGGAAGTAGTACTACTTGAAGATCTCTTGTTCTTCCTTGAACCTCCTCCAACAGGAACACTTCTCAAGGACCCACCTTCAGTCCAATACCTTCTACAAGTCTTGCAGAAGTATCTTGGCTGAGAGAGGCTATAGTTATTGTAGTAACAAAACTTGGTATTAGTTGAATTGCACCTTGGGCAGTTCAAGGGTTGATCTTTTTGAGGTCTTGCCCTCATCACAGGCCTTGAACCCTCCATGGATTTAACCACTCCAATTCCCTGAAATTACAACAAAAAAACACCAAGATAGGACAGGAAAGGGCCATAAGTTGATGATCAAAAACAAAAGTATCTGTCCCAGAAGAAGAATTTAAAAGACAAAGAAAGAGAAAGAAAGCAGGAAACAAACAAGACAAAGAAAACAGGGAAGCCGCTTTACACTTTGAGGATTACATTTACACCAGAAATAAAAACAAATTATAATAACTTTTCTGGTTGCTTTATCAGATGGTGGGAAAAAAAAAAAGGAAGAAAAAGGTGAAGTACTTTCAAGAACAAAGTGAAAAAATAGACCGCAACACAAATTCAAAGATTAGGGGGGGAGGGGTCTGAGCTGAAAAACATCACCTCATGGGAAAAAAAAAAGGTTGTGCCTTCAAAACTAGCAATCAGAGAGAAAACTTAAGAGCTCAAACCAAAATATCCTTTATTTAGCTTTGGAAACCCCAAACCCAGAAGAAAATATCAGAATTTCTCAGAGGGGATAAAAAGGAAAAAGTCTCTTTACCTGTGGCCACTGAGCAGTATCCATGGATTAAGAGGGAGAAAAAGGAAGAGGAAAAGCTTTGGTCTTCCAAGAGATGAAAATCACCCGCTTTTCAACCTGATTGTCTTAAAGCAATTGGAACGCTACACACGGTATATGTGGTGGTTCCATGTGTTGGCCAACTACATCTATATCTCAGAGAGAGAGAGAGAGAGAGAGAGAGAGAGGGTAGTTTTGTCGTTTCGGCTCTTTCATTATCATTCCCCACAGCTTTTCCCCCCCTAACCCCTAAGCATTTCTAGATCACATATAGGTTGTATATATGTGTAAGTTTTTTCCAGGGTATATATACGAGGTTTGAATAGGTGTGGATGATCTCAGTTTACTTTCTTTAGCAAACAAAGTTAATAGATCCATGAATAAATGCATAGATTTCATCAATACCAGATTTCACCAATGTTTGGAAAATCTAACTAAAAATGCTAAATTCAGGATAAGGATTAAGAGCCATGTCTATCCTTTTTCAAATGTTTTAGAATAAATGACCCGTGTACATATTTTATGGAAATTAGAATCATCATCATCTGTGTACACGCATGCAGTACAAAGTTACCATATAAATTTTGTTCACGTACGTCCAGTTATTAGTCAATCTTATTCTTTGTATGTGTCTTTGTGCTCATGACATTGGACTTTAGTGGGTTCCTTTTTCTGACCAGAGAATTAGGAAGGCACTAGGATTCTTCCTCTTCTCATATTCTCTTCAAGAATTACTGTTCAGCTCCGAGGCTAAATTTTACATTTTATCATCTCTAGTTATATTTTTACGTGACATGTTCTAAATTATTTCATATATTAATCAGTACTTAAATGACAGTACTTATTTAGACCAATATGCATTAGGGGTACATGGCGGTTCATGTTCGCGAGTCGTATTCATGTCGTAGTCATAGATATTAGATTATATGGATTAACCTGAACACAACCCGATTAATTAAATAGGCCAGACTCTAAACATCTAATATGACCCACATGAAGAACCGATGATAGGTCGCAACCCACATAACTCATTTAATAATTAGCTTTTATTGGATTAATTTGAACATAACTTGTTTACCCATTTCCTATATATAAATGGGTTGAGCAAACCTATATATTTATTTTGACTCAATTAATATAATTTCATATATAATTTATGAATAACTATATAAATCATTCATAATTACAATTGGAATCAAGATAAAATATTTTATAATCAATATCCAAACTAATATTATATAAAAAAATAATAATATTTTTATAAAATAATTAAATAGTCAATATTAATATTAATATTACATCTCAACAACAATAAAGTTATATTAGATTAAACAGTACTTATAGAATGTGAAAATAGAATTTATCGTGTTATACGAATAATTAATTGCAGGTTTTCCGAGTTGACTTGCAATTTAGTCGTTTATTAATTTTGTCTTTTTGAGTTAATTTGTTTTCACTCAAATGTCTCATTTATGTCAAATTCAAATCCACTTATTTCATATTGTATTCGTGTTGAGTCAATAAATTGTCTCATATATTGTCATCTATAGTAAGTCATGCATACTAAGTGCATATAATTATGACTAATTAAAGATAATAAAATCTATGATGTAAATTAAAAGGCATTTGATCTCCAAACTATTTATACGTCACAAAACATCCCAAGTTCTTTTTCAACCCTAATAAAATTAAAGAAAGAAAACAAAAAGGCAAGAAAAATGTTTAATAGACAAATGAGAATGAATCTAGAAGGACCCCACTTGCCAAAGAAAGTAGAAATATAGAGTGAAACACACACCAGGGTTGCCATGTTACCAAGAAAGCGACAAGACCAATATCGTGGTGGATTTTGTATCATGGACTCAAAAAAACAAAAAATGTTTCAGAGGTCTCTAGTTGTGAAAACGACTGCTTCTAAAGCTGAGAGGTAGTCTCTCAAGGGAAAGCTATATATTGCATCCATCCCATCCCTATGAACATGTGTATATATCAAATTATGAACATCCGAATATAATAGCTTTTTAATCATATATATCCACGCCATACCTAATATTCTTTTTGTCATTTTAGTATACATGATCTCTGTTCAATTGAAAATATTTTTTTCAAAAATAATAATAATGCTTGATATGGAAATTTTACTATTTTTAATTATATTAATTGATATATGGTGAGTTTTCAAAGTGATTTTCTAAATTAACCATGAAAATAAAAAATAATAATTTCAAATGTGACGGTGTGCTCAATTAACTTTTTTTCTAAGTAAACAAATATATCATTCAGATAATGGAAAATGAGATATATGAGGAAGGAGTGGGGGTAGTACCCCAATAAACGCCCCATTACAATCAGGGGTGGGCAAAAACTCTAAAACTCCGACTCCTGCCAAATTTCGACAAGGCTCCGATTTCATCGAAGTCTAAATTGGAGTCTGGAGGCCATGTTGGCTCCATACTCCAACCCCGAACATCGACATAATTTTTTAAAACAATTATATGATCAAAATGACGACGTTCCACTTGAAGAGGAACAACGTCATTTCACTCAGAAGGGGTCCAAAACGCAGGACCGCCTTCTTCCCTCTCAATTTTGCATAACGCCCATCTCACCTGGAGCTTCCTTTGTCTCCTTCCTCTCCATAGTCCACATTGTACTTCAACTCTCCCACCGTCTGCCATCACCTAAGGCCACCAAGAGCCACCTTCCAAAGTTCATCAGTTGATTATATTTGTAAGCCACTCACTCATTTTTTTGTAGAACTTTAGGGTTTCAAAATCATTTAATTGTCACATTGTGGTTTGGAATTTGTGAAATGTGTATGATTTATTGTTCATTTCAATGATTTGTTTTATTCATTTCAATGATTTCTATTTTTAAGCTGTTAAATTTAAGAATTGGCAGATTTAGGTTTTGGTAAAATTAGGTTTTGGAATCTAGATAACGTTCCCTTGATATTCGCTTAAATTCTGCTCAAATGAATGCCACACAGATTGTTTGTTTAAGCATTCGCTCCAATGTGACTCAAGCGAACATCACACATTGTTTGCTCAAGTGTTGCTCAAGTGAATATCACACAGATTATTCGCTCGAGTGTGGCTCGAGCGGACATTCAATCTTTTTTTTTTTTTAAACTATAAACACAACTAGATACATATGTTTTTCCTTTTCAATGTGTTTCTAATTCGTAGATTATTTTCATAACATGTTAAATGACGATTAATTGTTAATTATTTTAGATTATTTGCATAGCAAATTATGGATGTTACAACATCTCGTTGTGATTCTCAACAAAAGGATGACGCATAGCCGTTGGCGTCACCGACAGACACTTCTGGTCGTAGACCCTCATCTAGAGCAACTACCTCTTGTGCAAGTAGTTGAGTCCCAGTATATCTAGAAGATATTGATATGCTTAATGAGGATGAGGAATTGATGAATATTGAAGCCTATCGACCAGCGCAACCTAGTTAAAAAAAGGTCGTGGACATGGGACCATTTCACCAAAGTTTCCAGTGATAGTGAGAACCTGCAGGCTCGATGCCACTATTATAGGCAACTATGAGATTGTCATTCGAAGAAATAAGGCACGTTAGTAGTAATAGTATATCTTATGGGCTGCCAGTGGTATAAGATACACAAAGGACTGGTGGCAACTGATTAGATGAAGTTGAGTTACGAGACTTCTACGGCCATTAATGACACACAGATTAAGAAGCTATCAATCTTTCAATACAGTGAGAAGATATTGAGGAATGTTCTTGCAGAGATGATCATCACTAATGATATGCCTTTTACCATGGTTGACAAGGCAGGCTTCTACAAATTTGTGCACACTTTAGAACCACAATTTTCCATACCTTCAAGGTATACTATGATGTGCAATATTTTAAAGAGGCATGCCAAGCAGAAGGAAGCAATGAAGGAAATGTTTGTCGTCACTGGCCAGAGTATCATTTACGATTGATACATAGACTTCTATACATAATGTGGGATACATGTGTATTACAGCCCACTTTACTGATAGTGAGTGGACATTGCACAAGTGAATTATTGATTTCAAAGAAATTGCTGATCATAAAGGTTCATATTTATTGCAGCTACGGTGGTATCATCAAAATCGTGGATCGAGGAAATTATGCAGTGTAAGTATGAACTTGAGCCTTACTTTATGGAAGATGTCAATGCACCTAATGAAACATTTTAGATATTAATTTAGTGGAAGAGGAATTCTAGCAAGTCTACAGTCCTTTCCTGAATAGCCAGGGATGTACTAGTCATTCTTATCACTACGGTTGTCTCTAAGTAGGTGTTTAGCACTGGAGGTTGTGTCTTGGATGCTTATCGGAGTCATTGTCTCTGACCACCATCGAGGCTCTCGTTTAATAACTGTTTAAGTTCAACACCCATTGGAGTAGATATCATTGATATTGAGAGCTATAGGCTTGAATAAGGTAATTTTATAATTTAATTGATTATTTACATAATTTTAAAGTTTTCATTATTTAATTTATAATTTATATAATTTTGTAGACCTAGCTGTGAACACCAGACTAGTTGTCGATGATTGAGATTGACGCACTGTGGGATGGCTACTTTATTGGTGAGAAACTCAATACCATGATTATCATCATGCAAAACTCATCATAGTTAGATGTGGAGGTGTTCATAATGTGTTCTATTTTATATCATATATCACTTGGCTGATGGTTTAGAAGTCTATAGTTAAATGATTAAAGAAAATATAGTGCATCTGATCAATAAAACTCCATGCAGGAAAATTAAAAATCACTATTGAGTCATCGACTCAAATGCATGGACTGTCATGACTGATATAGAGGCATTATTTATATTTTGGTGCTGTAAATTTAAATTTATTGCGGTTTTATAGTTGTAAATCTAAGTTTATCGTTTGCACAGACTAAATCACATATTTTGTATTGTACATGAATTGTATTTAAATATTAGCTTTTTAACTTATTTTTTACAGCATATTAGATTTTTTTTAATTAATTTTTTACATTATTTTATTTTTTTATAATATTTTTACATTAAATCAACTCCGATCAGAGCTCTGACTCCAACCTCCAATCGGAGTCAGAGTCAGAGAACATTTTGACTTCCAACCCCAATTGAAGTCGGAGGTTGGAGGTGGGCATTCCGACTCCGTCGGAATCGGAGCCCACCCCTAATTACAACAACCACAACGCCAAAGTGAAGAAAAAAAGCGGGTCTTAGGACCAAATATTTGGTCCACACCCATACCCTGCAAAAAGGATGCCCTTTTAAATGACAGTTTTTTGCAATTCACACAGTTGTGCAAACTGTGGAGCCACCGCTAGAGGAGGTGGAAGCTAAAGGTGCACTATAATTTGTTGTCTTGAGATATTTTCTGAATAGACCCATATTCCCTTCCTCAAGATCATTGGTTAGGGAAAGTGGAAACATAGTAGGAAGACCGGCATTGAATGGATTGGATTGCGGCAAGCCAAATTTCTTCAGACGCACCTGTGGTGGCGCGTGGAGACCACGCACTAGTGGTTGTGAGATGGGATGGGGCATATCTGGAAGATCTTGAGGTGGAGAATCTAATGGTGCAGTGTGTGTAGCTGACAGACGCATCATAGCGCAACGACGCTCGAAGGCCACGTGCTGAGATTTCTATTGCAGTTTTGTTTCATCCCAATAGATCGGCAGATGGGGAGTTGCATGGTGGGGTGCGTGTTGATAGTCGGTCTCTGGAGTGCAATAAATCTAACCAAAATAGAACTGATGGAAAAGGGAGAAAAAAAATATACTACCACGAAAACATATATACAGATTGGTACTAGGAAGGGAATAAGGAGGAGGATGGAAGCCAATGCTCCACCTTATTCTCTGGCAAAACACTCGAAAAGGATGAATAATTTTTTTCTAGAGAGAGGAGGAGTTCCTCTTTCTAACGCAGCCTTCGGTGCTCAATCAATTTGCTCACAATATAATGGTTTGGCATTGAGACTTGATAAAAGCAATACCTAATTAATGTTGATACTAACTATTTGGCTTCTCAATAATATAATGGATTTGGGTCAAAACAGTATGCCCCAGTAAAACAATATTAATGAATGGGCCAACTGCAAGTCAATGCGCGCAACTCGCAAACAACCCTTATAATAAGAATAAATTCTATTTTTAAATTTTATAAATGTTTAGTCTTATATGTATGTTTTTATTATTGGGAATAACTAATATTAATATTAGTATTTAACTAAATTATATCTCAAATTATTAAAACTTTTTTGTTCATATCTAATTTTATTTTATGAAAATATTAGCTTTTGAGAAGTGCTACAACCATAAAGAAATCTCACAAAAGTAAACTCACAAACTAACGTGAATTCATATGATACGTTAGATCTACTTTATAATAAAAATAGTTTTACAATCTAACGTACAACATCAAGATACACTAGTTTGTGAATTTACATTTATGGAATATCTTTATGGCTAAAAGATTACTCTATTTATATAGTTATCCTTGCATTATATATGAAATTATATTAATTGGGTCGTTAAAAAATAAGTATATAGGTCAACTCAACCCATTTATTTGAAGCGGATTTAGATAGTGAGTTGAGACGAAATGAAAGTTGAAAGTTAAATAAATATTGTTATAATATTAATTTTTAATATTATTATTGTTTTGAGATTTGAAAAAATTGAATTGTTTATTATATTTTGTGTGAAAATTTAAAAAAATTATAATTATGAGATAAAACACTTGCACTATCCAAACAGAGCCTAAATGTGTTGAAACGGATAAAATGAGTCGTGTTCAAGTTAATCCAATAAAAATTAATTGCTAAACGGGTTAAGCAGATTGTGTCGTTTCACCCATTAATTAAACGGGCCGGGTTCAAGTTTTAGGATTTGATCCAATAATTAAACGGATCGGATTTGAGTAAGACTCAAATAGTTTAACACTCATAACTTGATATGACACGAATACGAATTGTCATCTCTAATCATATAATCTTTTATTTTTTATTTAATTTTTAATCAACCTTTTTCAAGTTTTGCCATATACTGATACGTATTATATCTATGACAATAAAATATATTTACACAATTTAATAATAATTACAAGTTTCTCTTAATATTCTAATTTTTTTTTTGTTTTGAACAACCTAATATTCTAATTTCTAAGTATGAAAAAGAAAAGAACAGAGGAAAATAAAGGAGTTTTTATTGTACACGCGGCAGAAAAGCCAGTGCAACAAGTCCCCACACAACATAGCCAATAGGACAGAACAACGTGTCTTGACATGACAGAGACTATTTAGAGAGAGAGGGAGAGAGATGGGAGTCGGGACCCATCCTACAAATAAGAGCGTGCGCATGTGAAGCCTTGCTCGAGAATCTATCACGACCGTCCGATTCACGTCAGGTGGTCGGGGACGGCTCGACGCACGTGGAAGCCCTTGGTGCTGGTGCGTCACACGTGGGCTTCGCACCTTGATTCGTTATTCATTAGGACTAGTTGGGATAGACAGTTCATTTGAAGTTATTTCGTACAGTAATTTTAACTATCCAAACATAATATTTTATTTTTTAAATTTTAAAAAATTCACTTAAATGAACAGTATAAAACTGTAAAAATTATTATAAACAGCGTGTGAACAATGCCAAAATTGACGTAAACAGTATATGAACAATGAAAACTAACATAAACAGTACATGAATAATTCAATTTGTGGTACATGGAAGATGAAAAGACTAATTCAATTA
>QEOT01000182.1:164047-185487 GCA_003123785.1 Pterocarya stenoptera
GGCCATTTCCGAACAGGTACCTTACCACCACAGAATCAACATCATTTTAGATCTTTGAGCTTTTTAACTATATGAAGAATTATTCGATTCCTAGTTTGATTTTGACTGTGTTTTTGGAAAGATTTATGCTTATTTGGCAGTTTTCGTAAAGCCCATATCGTCGAGATGGAATTTGAAATACGATAGACTAGAAAGTAATTTATTTGATTTTTAATGACTTGGTTAGATAATTAACTAGTATGTCGATTAATGGTAATTTTTTTTTTTAATCAAGCTAGATGGGCTAGATCGGTGGGGTCATGGAGGAGAATGATTGTTGAGATTTTGAAATAAACATCATGAATTACTTGAAGACAGGCTTTTCTAGTTTATGCTAATTTTCCATGAAAACTGAATCATATGGGAGAAGTGTGTATGCCTTATTCGTTTAATTTTCTTGGAGTCATGACTTGGTAAATGTTTGCTTGCCCTTGTTCAAACAAAGACCATAGTTTGGAGTCCGATGGCGTGTTAATGTTTTTTCTTTTTAATTTGAACCTCATATTTATGAGAAATGAACCTTGTCCGGAGTTGGTTTTGTTTAGAGGAGTTGGGGTTTAAATTAATTGGCTAAAGGCATTGGGTTTTGGACACTGGTTATGTTGGGGATGTGTTGTTCTCTGTTGAACGGAAGACAAACACCATAGAAGGATTTGGAGTTTTGAACAGGCTGGGTATTAGGGAAATTAAAATGAAGACATGTTTATAATGACCCAAACCACATATGATAAACTGCCTTAGGAGTCTGAACTCTGTACTACACATCATACCAGAATCATCTTTGCACCATTGCCCTCCTTGAATCTAATAAAACGGGAACTCCTCCAAACCTGTCCTAACATTTTTTTAAAGGTCCACCCCATATGTTCTGTTAACTACTTAGCACCATATTTCACATCCACCATTGACCTCCAAAAACTCTCTTTGAAGCAAATTGTCACAATCAATAGCCCAAAGGGCTCAATCGAACAGTATTTGGTTTCAAACCTGAACCCACCCTCAAGAATTGCAAAACTGGTGAACATGACTCAGACATTTACTAGGACTGGTTGAATCGTCTCTAAGTGATTAGAAAATAGGAAGAGGAAAAAGACAAGATATATAGGCAAGTTCAACATTGTACTCTTTAATCAAGGTAATCGTTTCTCCATCAGACAAATACAATCGCTTCCATACAGGGTTATTACAATGTTGCATGGAAGTTTCTATAGTCACAATTGCTCAGATTTCTTTCCATGTCCTTTCCTTAGTGAATTATCTTAAAACATCTTGTTCAATCTGCTTTTGTTTGGTTTAGTTCAGATCCGATTTCTCATATGACTTGTTTAGGACTGCATCATCTATTAGTAGATGACTAAATTTATTTCTACTCTTAGATTGTGCTCCTATTTTATTCATAGGATGTTACAAATGCTCAAAGCCACTAATGGTAGATGACTAAATTTATTGCCCCTTAGTGGCTGATGGATTAGTCAGATTTTGATCTCAATTTAAACGGCATACTTTAGGTGATGGCCTTGAGAAATATAAACTCTGACATTGATCATTTCATTTTGACTAATATGAATTGGGCTTCTGTCAAACTGACTCGGACCTGATTAGCTCGACTCTAACTTTATTATTTCATGTCATGTTCAAGTCATGTTAAAGATTGCCAACCCTACTTCTGAAAACACAAAATGAGAGTTTGTTTATGAAGCAGCACTTCAATATCTTAACTTGCAACATTATATCAGTCTTTTGGAGGTAATGGAACCTTTTTCCCAAGTATAAAGCAAATGACAATCGATGAGGCATTTTGACGATTGCCTACATAAGAAATGCCTGTTGTGTTTTGCCTCTGGAAAACATGGATATGATTTCTAATTATGACTCTCTCTCTCTCTCTCTCTCTCTCTCTCTCTCTCTCTCTCCAGGTTAAAGGCATTACTGAGTCATTGGACAGACGAATTTCAGCTTTGGAAAAGTTGAAAGAAAATGAAACCCCCGAACATGTGGGGCCAACAGAATAGCTGCCTTAAGACACACTATGGCAATTTGTTGTTGTGGCTCCAAGCATGAAATTTCTTACTGCACCCTTTTTGTTTGAGTAATAATTACTACTTGCCCTTGTAGCATTACTCAGTCTGTTGATGAAAATAGCCCTCTGAATTTCACTGTTCAGAGCTTTTTAATAGTGTTTGTTGAAACTTCTATAATCCGTAGGTAATCTGCACAAAGTGATGGTCTTTGTGAGTTGCCTTGTTTTGGTTGAGAAGTTTCATGATAACGAAATTGCACGAAGTAATGGTATTTGTGCTACCCTAATACTTGTTTCTGCTTCCAAATGGTGGATCATATAAACGAATCAATTCCTCTTTGGTCCGGATTGTCAAATGGGATGGAAGGCTGACGACATATTAAGGGATGTTTGCGGAGTGAGATGAGATAAGAATTTTGTGAATAATATAGTAAGATAGTTTGTGAATAGTAGTGAGATAGTTTAATTTTTATGGGATTTTGAGAAAGAAGAGAAAAAAAGTTGAATAAAAAATATTATAAAGTTAAAATATTGTTAGAATATATATTTTTAACATTATTTTTATTTTGAGATTTGAAAAAGTTGAATTGTTTTTTGTTTTTTGTTTGAAAGTTTGAGAAAGTTGTAATGATTAGTTTAAAAAAGTTGTAATAACTAGTTTGAAAGTGTTTATGTTTGAGTGATGTTTGGAGATGAGATAAGATAAGATAAAAATTACTTCCAAACATCCCCTTCTCCTTATTTGGGTCATATAGGGGACAAACTATAGACTATATTAAAATGTCTTGATAAAATGAGCTTGGCATTAGGTCATTGAATACAATGTATGAACTTGGCCGGTAGATAATGAAGTTTGTAAATTTTTTACTTTTATTTTTATCAAGTTTTAAGATTTTCCTTTTAAATGTGGCAAGTGACTAATGCCTTGTTTGTTTTTATAAATGAGATGAGATAAGACGAATTGAAATAAAAGTTAAAAATTGAATAAAATATTATTAGAATATATTTTTTTTAATATTATTATTGTTTTGAAATTTGAAAAAGTTGAATTTTTTATTTTATTTTGTGAAAATTTGAACAAATTGTAATAATTAGATGAAATGAGATGATATAAGATGTGTTGTAAAATCAAATGAGACTAATTGTTACATGGAACAAACAATAAAAATATACCTAAGATTTTAAATCATGGATCAGTTTCTCCTAAAAGCAAAATGACGGACCTAATAAGTAATAAGAAATGTTTGGTTTAAATAAAAAAAAATAAAAAATAAAAAAATAAAAAAAACCTTGCAAAACTTTACTATATATGATTTCATATGATACGCCAAATAATAAATATATTTATATTGTAAAATAGATCTCATGACTATATCAAACAACATTAGTTAGTAAGTTTTACTTTTTTCTTTTTAATTTTAAAAGTAGAAGGAAAATCTGCATGAAAACAGATAAAAGATTTTGTATTGAATTCTATAACCTTGAACTTTGTCTATTACTTAAACTGGTTGCATGCTTATCGTTCAACTTGATAAGGAATGCTACTACATCTCTCATGGAGGGTCTTGCATCCGCCACTTGTTCAGTGCACTCAAGCGCCATGTCCAACAACTTCAATGCCTTTTGTTGTTCATCTCTATCCCGGTAACTGATTTCCTCATCAAAGAAGCAAATGAACTCATCATTTTCCTGCAGCTTCTTCTTTGACCAGGAGACAATATCCAAGCCTTCTTCAAAGCAGGGGTCAACTGGCAATCTTCTACAAAGGAGCTCCAGCAGAATGACTCTGTAACTATATATATCACATTTCTCTGTCAACCAAGTTGAATACGCATTCTCTGAAATGTAAATGAAAAGCAGAGAATCAGAGAAGACAGTATGTATGCTTGTTATATAAATCCTTCAATGTCAGCTTCAAATATCAATGTTTCAATATCGACAAGAAAAATAACACTTTAATCATCTTTTAACGTGACATTTATAGAAACATCCATTTCTTCCCATAAAAGGCCTAAAAGGAGGAGTGTGGTAACTTCTTATAAAGTCCAGGATGAGTTTGTTCCTAAGTCTTGGGAGACTTTTCAACATGCCCCCTCACGTGTAAGCCGGTATTTCCAGTACCATCATCATGGGTAGATCGCAGAAGCATATCATCGGTCATAGGTCAACTGATTCAAATGCTAATTGTTATCATTTAGTTATCCGCCAATCATTTGATGCCATAATAGGAAACGATGAAAAGATGATGAATAGTAGTTATCTTATATTTGTGACTAACCTGGTGCGATGTAGCCTAATGTTCCTACAATGGCAGACCTTGTGGAGCTTGAATCAGAATCATTAACCAATTTTGCTATCCCGAAATCTCCTATCTTTGGTTCTAGTTGAGAGTCCAGTAGAATGTTGTCAGATTTGATATCTCTATGGATAACTTGTGGCACACAGTCATGGTGAAGGTAAGAAAGGCCTTGTGCAATGCCGAAAGCAATACGATATCTGGTGTCCCAGTCTAAAACCAACTGGGGTTCACTTCTGTGCAGTACATCAAAAAGGGTCCCTCCTGGCACGTACTCTGTGACAATGTAACCATATCCATCTTTCATGCAATACCCTCCCATCCTCACCACATTCCGATGCCTAATTAAGTTTAAAGTCTTTGTCTCACTTACAAAACTTGTCTTGGACAAGTCCACCTTCTTGACTGCCCATTGCTTTCTAGAGTTTGCAGATTCTGTGCGGTAGACTGTCCCATCTTTGCCTCTCCCGATCACATACTTGTCATTTGAGTCTTCTGTGGCACGCATAATATCTTCAAATTGTAAGTCCTGAGGTAAATCTTCAGTTCTTGATCGACAATCATGAAGGAGAGACTGATCAGGAGTTGATTTCTTCCCAAAGCCTCTAGTGATTAGTATGTAAATTAGAGCACAGAGTAGTGACACTGAGATTACTACACCTACAATCACTCCAGACAGCACTTGGCCTCTCTTACCTACATTTCTAGCTTCTTCACAATACTTTTCTTCATTACCAAGCAAGCAAAGTCCTGGGTTTCCAAGAAAAGATCCTGGATATGAAGCCACCAACTTCAACCAAGCAGAAGGGAGTTTTCCAGAAAGGGTATTGAACGATATGTTCACAAAGGTAAGGGAGATCATACTGTTTAGTGCAGTTGGTATTTCACCTGAGAAACTATTACTTGATAGGTCAAGAATTTGCAACTTGTCTAGATTGCCCAGGCATTGTGGGATATACCGGAGAGCCTGTTATTGCTCAAATTGAGAATTGAACTAAAATGATGAAGTTTACCCAAACTGCAAGGAATAGGGCCTTCTAATATGTTGCTTCCAAGCTACAGCACCAATAGACTATGGGGGGAAGAGAAAGTGTCAGGAATAATTCCACTGAGTTTGTTCTCTTCAAGGTGAAGACTTTGCATTTTTGCAACTGAGATGATCTTTAAAGGAATGCTTCCTGAAAGATCATTCTTGCTGAGATCCAGTTCAATCAATTCTGTGCAATGTCCCAGCTCAGAAGGGATCATTCCAGCCAACCTATTTGAAGAAAGTCTCAAAACTTGTAGAGCCTCTAGTTTACCAAGCTCCGGAGGTATAGTTCTAGAAAATCTATTATCTGAAAAATCAAGCATGGATAAATTGCTCCAATGTCCCAACATTGGAGGTATTGTTCCTTGAAGCAAGTTACCTCGAACTTCTAAAAAAGAAATTCCAGAGTTATTACCCAAATTAGCCGGTATAGTCCCTTGCAAGAGATTGTTACTAATGATCACCCTTCTGAGAGGAGCATTTTTCAATGCCAACTGGAAAACTTCCATTAAAATGGTTGTTCCCTAGTGCGAAAACTGAAAGATTATTTCCTGTACATATACTAGAAGGGATTGGTCCATATAGCTTATTCCCAGTTAAATCCAATTTAAGAAGACCAGGAGAATTGTCCTTGCCTAGCTCCGATGGCAACTCTCCAGAGAGATTATTATGAGCCAAGGACAGGAATGTGAGCTTTTTCAAATGGGTAATTCCTAGTGGGATTCTACCAGTCAAGTTATTGTTATACAGAGCCAACTCTATAAGACTACTCATTCTACCAATCTGTAGAGGAATATGGCCTCTGATATGATTATTGAACAGAAAAAGGACCTCAAGATTTTCTAGATTGCAAATTTCTGGAGGAATTGTCCCTCCGATGAAGTTATTCTGAAGCTTAAGTTCAACAAGTGAAGTGCAGTTTCCAAGCTGAGGAGGTAGTGAGCCATCAAGCATGTTATCAAAGAGGAACAAATTGTTCAAATATTTTAAATTTCCAATTGAATGAGGAATGTGACCCACCAGCTTATTACTTGAGAGGGCAATAACTGCTAGCAAATGGCATTGAGCAATTCTTTCAGGTATACTTCCATTAAGCTTGTTCCCGGAAAGAACAAGCTCTTGCAATCTTTCAAGGCCCCACAAAGTCTCAGGTATTTCCCCTTCAAGACTGTTTTCATCAAGATAGAGAACCTCAAGATGCAAAAGACCCTCGAAGATCTCTAATGAAATAACCCCTCCAAAGTTGTTATAAGATGCAACAAGCGTAGTAAGGTTGTGGCAATTGCTCAAAGTATTAGGCAAAGATCCAGAAAAGGCATTTTGATGAATCCCAAGATCAGATATTGCACAGGAAGGGGAAAAATCTGGTAAAGAACCCGTCAAGTTGTTTGTGTGCAAATAAAGATACTTCAAAGCTGGTAGAGAGAATATCTCACTAGGAATCTCTCCTCTCAGATAA
This sequence comes from Pterocarya stenoptera, assembly GCA_003123785.1. Lineage (NCBI taxonomy): Eukaryota > Viridiplantae > Streptophyta > Magnoliopsida > Fagales > Juglandaceae > Pterocarya > Pterocarya stenoptera. Next base: position 170,892 of record QEOT01000182.1, read on the forward strand.
TTATTGTACAATCCCAAGTATTCGAGATTGATGCAGAAGCTTACCTCAGGAGGAATATTACCAGAGAGAGAATTATATCCCAAATCAAGCAGTGAAAGGCGCTTTGATCCGAAAAGCTCAGGTGGGATTGGCCCTCGGAAGTCATTGTCATTGAGAAGAATGGTATTTAGTTGGGCACAGTTTCCAAGCAGCAGGGGGATTTCACCACTAAAACTGTTGCCACTGAGGTCAAGAGAGAGCAAACGTTTATGGAGGCAGAGATGGGAAATCGAGTTGTTCAAGACACCAGAGAGTCCAAAGCCTGAGAGGTTTAAGGCCTTGACTTGTAAGCTGTTCTTGGGATAGCAATGAACTCCAGGCCATTGGCAAGGTGAAGAAGGTGAATTGGACTCGTTCCAAGGCCGGAGATGCTGAGAATGTTTGGGGAGGCTATGGCGGAATTCAATAAGGTATATGGCTGATGGAGGCAATGAAACTGAGTAAACCAACAGAAACCCAATAAAGAAAAGAACATAGTATGAAAACAGCAAGAACATGGTAATGAACTAAGGACAACTTTTCATGCATGAGTTTAGATGATACTCCTTGTAGTTGCTATTGCTGAGGATGGTGTGTTTTCATTCCTTTTGGGATGAATGTTTGATTATTTTTCAATGCTTTTGAGAATTTATGGAGATGCTTTATGTAAGCGGTGGGGGTGGGAAATGCCAACAGATGTTAAACGAACAGTCTCACAACATCTTAGTTTTGGTCGTATGCAGTGGCATTGGAATAAGAATATTGATTGTGTGCAGACACTTGCATTGAAAGAAAAGCTTCAATGATGGCCGGGTTGGTGAGGAACAAAGAGCATGATGAAAAGAAGCCAATTATATTTGCTATCTTACAAAGCCAACCAGGCCCCTCTCCCTCTCTCTCTCAAGCACGCGAGCCCACAGACCACTACATATTTATGACACAAGCTTTCTGTTAAGAGTAGTACTACAACTACAAAGAGATTAAGTAATCTCATAAACTGACATGGTTTCATATGATCTGTCAGATCTGTTTTATAATAAAAGTAATTTTACAATCTGATAAATCACAACAAATCACCTCAGTTTGTGAGATTACTTTTGTATAATTATTTTGTGACTAGAGTATTTCTCTTCTGTTAACAAGACTTATTTCAAATATTTCAGAGTATCAGAACTTTCTTCTTTTTATAGGTATTTCAGCCCATGTTTTTAGAGAAAAGAGAACGTAACCAAGGTATAAAGCACGTTACACGTCTCTTATTGACGTAGGTTACATTGCCATTAAATATATAAAAAGGAAGTTTAGGGTAATTTTAAATAGATTAGGCTTTAAATAGTTTGATTAGGATTACTTGTAGAGTTATCTTTTCTTTCGAAGTCTTCCACTGTAAGCCTATAAAAAGGCTAGTCTAGAATCATTTCAAGTAGTTGCTTATTATTATTACTATTGGCAGTTAAATTGTCAAATCTTTGAGAGAATTCTTCTCTCTTGATTCTAGATTTCAGTCCTTTATCCCTACTCCTTCCACTCCCTCAATATAACTACTTTTCTCATTTTAAGACCTTTCTTCTTAATCGGGGACAAAAGTTTGGAGATGCTCATACACTTGAAGCTAAAAACGACCACGTTATTCGCCATTAGCCTAGAGACATTGGCTGGTAGGCCTCAAGACTCGGGATCCTCTTTTTTTTTTAGACAAGCAGCATTTATATAATTAGATGAACCAAACTACAGAGTCCTTAGAGTACCAGTGATATATTACAAAATTAACAAGGAGGTCTTTACCACTATGGAAACTTAGTAAGCATGGAGGAATAGAAATAACAATGGAATGCCCGTATCGATTATGATTTCGATGTATCTTCCTTATGTTCTAGCTTTCAAAGGACTGCAATAAGGTTCTGATATCTCTGATTATTGGTTCAATAGTCGAATCTGAAGTCTTTTTTTGGGGTCCTCAACTGCTTGTATTGCCATTAGTGCATCTCCTGCAATTGTAAGCTTCTTGATCTGTTGCTCTTTTGCTTCATTGATTCCTATAAACATAGCTGTGGCTTCTCCTTGATTGAGATTTTTGCTTTTTATGAAATTGGTTTTGACGAGAACCATAACACCATCTGTAAATTGTCGTTGCTGTGCTGCATGCGTTTCTAACAACCACATCAAAGGTTAATATGAAATGGTCTTTTGCTGGTATTCTCCAATTCTGAGAATCATTCAATTGTTTATTACCCAAGACATAACAATGTTCTCTGTAGATTCTTAAGAGTCCCAGACACAAAGTTTTCTGTGCGCTGAAAGACTCAAGATCCTGTAAAACTGAACCCAATGATCTTGATTTTTATGGTTTTTTGGTCATTTCTTATTACAATTCTTATCTGAGGGGGTTACATACTAATTAGGTGGAGGGTCTAACATTTGTGAACTTTCTCAAACTTCCACTTTCCTTCTATCCCCAAATTTGTCGAGGAATCTCTTTGGTTGTCTCTTCCCCTTGTAATATGGGATGTGGAGAATATCTTGATCCTGTCAATACATGCTTGGTTCTCACTTTTTGTTGATTAAAGGTGGACAGAATTCCTTGCAGGGATGAATCTCTGCGAAACAGTTAGAAAGATACCCTATAGAGAACATGCATATATATGCTTTTTGGAATGAAAAATTTTATACACGACACTATTATTTTACTTTTATCTTATTAAGTAAGATGTTACACATTTATTATTATTAAATGATCTTTTATTAGATGATTTCATTCAATTGTGATAAAGGTGCTAAATCTTGTCTCGTGAGATAAAAGTGAAACGAGAGGGTGGTGTATAATATTTACTTATTTAAGTTAGTTGGGTGGTGTGAGGCACATTGGATCCGATTACTTTCGAGGCTTGAGTTGTAAGGATAATGATTCTGTTTCCAATGGACTGAATAGTCCTTGTTTAGAATAAAATAGAGAATTTTTTTAAGGAAAAAATCTGTTTTATCATTTTTTATTATGATCCTCATCTTAAATAATAAGTTTATAAGTAAAACATAATAATATTTTTTAATTATTTAATATCACATAATGATAAGAAGATAATAATAAAAAGGAAGAGGAGTAGCATTACTACTTTTTAATCGAAGAAGAAAAAGATAGGTGATGGAAACTGACAGAGATGAGTTAATTTTCCTTTCAAGGTCTAATTATGGGATCCGCTGATCATGATGTGCGTCCAATCATACATTCCCATTCATCATACTCTCTCTCTCACACTTCATGCTAATCTGACGGCTACAGATTAGCATTGTAACCACAATTGCCATCATGGCCCTCCGGTCATTTTTTACAGGCTTTTCTTACAACAAGAGCCTCCCAAGATAATTCCTTGAAGGGGGAGATCTTTGATCACCAAGGCTGTCTCTGCAACAAAATGACATGTTAGTGCTCCGTTCCATTCCAAGATCACGGCCGCCATCGCCAGGACCTTCACAAGGATCGTGAGGAACTTGGAACGAAAGGCGTTTCCTCGCTGACCCCGCCTTCTCTCTTTCTGGGGTTGAGGGCCTCTGTCTTGGTGCACTTTGTGACCGAAACCGAGCCTTGGCAGATGCAGTGGCAGCCATGTAGTTTGGCATTGGTGCAGCAGCCCCACCACCGTCACTGCTCACTCCTCCCAATATTCCATGGCTGCAAGTGGAGCCTATGCCAGGCAGCTGAGACATTTGTTGATTCCTTTTCTCTCTCGAGCATCGAGGGCTGGCTGAATGCACTTGGAGATTCCTTGTTTTGTATGGAGATTGTGTGATTGGTGAGTGGACGGTGAGATTTTTATGGGCTCTATGGAGAGGAGAGGGCACAGAAAATGAACTGGGTCTCTGCAATTGGTAGCTTTGATGCTGATAATTTTGTGGTCTCCGTGAATTGAGTGTTGAGTAGGAGTAAGGTCTAAAGGTGTCAATCTCAACTGTTTTTATGGGGTCTCTTTGATCAAATGAGACCCTGCCTCTGCTGCTCTCCCATTGCTTCGTTGTTGTCCACTGATCAGGCCATTTAGGCATCTCTTCAAACTCTTCTTCACTTGCATTTGGGTCCGTACCAGCTCTCCACATCTTTGATGAAATCATACACAAAAGTTATAACAATGAGCTAACTAGATCAGCAACAAGATTGGAGAACAGATTCCAGTAGTCGCAGGAAGAAAGTAGGCAAATTTTACCTGGTCAGAGAAGGCTTGACTCAGGGCCATCTCCCGTTTCATGGCAGCTTCCTTTGCTTTCTGCAGCATGGCTTGAATGTCCTTCTCCATTGTTTGTGGGTGGTGGCCGTGATCCCAATATATCCAATCACTGGCAGTGAAACTTTCTTCTCGAGACTGCATAGAAAACTTAAAAAACCAAATTAATTGGCACCCAAAGCTCTGTGTAACGAATATTGTATACTAATTCTTAGTACCATGGATTTCATTTCAGCAAATTGTGAGCTCCCTAAGCTATTATTCGGCTCAGTAATGGCGGAGCCTATGCTCCCTTCGTTTGAAAGCCTCTTTTTGCGCTGGTCACATACTCGAGCCTGGACTCGAACCAGAGCCTGCATGCAGCTAAGAGTTATGTTTGCTCGTTTTCGAACATTGTGGCCTCTTACCAAGGCCTGCAGCTTTACCAGCCCCTTGAGTGCCCGAAGAGCTCTCCTTGCCTTCATAACAACAACAATCATTATTTTTTAATCAAACTGATTTTGCTAAATTATAACATGAGTTTTCATGCTGAAAAAAAGAAACCGAATTGCTCTCTTACTCACCAAATATCCTCTGAATGCAGTCTGAATGACAATGGCAGCATAGTGTTCTCGACCGAAAATGGAAGGCCGGGTGAGCCGAACAACCTCTACAGCTACTTGGGTCGTTGCTACAGCCGCCTGAGCAGCAGCTATGGTTGCCATGGCTACAGCAATGGCATGTCTTTGCTCAGCATCTGCAGCCTTGGAAACATGATTCGGCGGCGCCATAGTCACTGCACTAGTAGTGGTTGCTGCAATATTAGCTTTGGTGTTTATGGTCCTTGTCTCGCAGTCATGTTGTATAGTCATTTCCTGATTCAAAGGCTTCCAGAAAATCCATCTTCGCTTCCCTCTCTTCTGAAAGAAAAAAAAAAAAAACCCAAAATACATTTTCACTGTGGTCAAGCGACATATTTCACCATTGCGTAATTACAATGATCAAAGCTTTGAAGGAAAACAAAACTCTGTACCCTTTCTTCTTCCTCCTGTTCATTTTCTTCTCTCCTTCTGCTGCTTCTCTTCTCATTGTCCTTAGTGGGAGACCTTAAAGCCCTTTTAACAGCAGTCAACCACGAGCTTCCCCCAATCTTCTTCCCCATGAAAAGATATTCAGGAAGCAATGTCCAGCAGCAACATCTAAGGCGCCAGAAAAGCTTGTAACAGAATTTCGGTGATTTTCGTTTACTTTAAAGGAGCCTCTCAACCTGAGTACGTAGTTGGTATCTTTATTAAATGCGAATGACAGAGAGATATGAATGAGGGGAAAACAACAAATTATGTGGTCTTCGAGTTGGTATTGGCAGTCCATGCATGGTGGAACAAACGCAGCGCGCATTATATAAAATGTAACGACAATTTTTGCAGTGCAGTATACAATGATAAAAGAAATGTATTCTTTTTCTTTTATTGTTTTCTAATGTTTCAGTGGCATATATATGGTATGCTTTCTGGAGTTTTATGTCAGAGAGCTGTAGACAACATGGAAGAGTGAGTTCTCTCGAGACTGATGAAAGCTGGAGCAGATCAAGAGGTGAGAGAGGGCATGTGGAGGGGAAGGAAGCTTTTGCTTTTGCATGTTTCTGTAAAAACAATTATGGAATTCTCGTGTCTCTACACGCTGCGTTAAGAGTAAACAATGGTGTTCTTTTGGGATATGAATTTGAGAGAAGAATCCACGGTGTAGGCCGTGCAAGCCATTAAAAAAATAATAATCCTATTTTGTTCATTCAATTTCTCTTCTCATTTTGATATTTTATATATTTTAATTTTTTTATTTAATAGTTAAGAAAGTAATTATTAATATATTGATATTTTTTTATTCTTTAAAAATGTTTTAAAATGATAAAAAAAATGAATAAAAAGATTAAAAAGATTAAAAAAAAATTAAAAAAGTGATTTTGGCAGAAAGTTACAGCGGACTACTCTGAGCGGCAGAGTAGCACCGCTTTAAAAAAAATGATTTCTTACTTAAAAATATTTTTTTTATGGTGGTTTCTTTTAATGAATAGGGTACACAAAAATGAAAAATAATTTAATTAGAAAGATATTAAAAAAATAAATAAACTCATAAACTGACGTGACTTGATATATTATATTAAATTATAAAGTAAATATAAGATAACAAATAAAGCTATGCCAATTTGTGAGTTCTTTGACTATATCATTTTTCAAAATTACATGAAATATGTATGAAATATGTATGTAGCGTTAAATGGGAAGTACCAAAGTTGGGATTTGAAGATTCTCCTGCAATTGGAATGGAACAATAAGTAAAATGGGAAGTACCAAAGTTGGGATTGGACTGTTAAAAAGGAATCTGAGCTTGAAGGGAAAGATTTGCATCAACTTAGCATTCCTTTAGAAAAGAAAGAAAGGGGTTGTCCACATGGGAGACCAAACAAAGCAGCAGCATTGCATTGGATTCTCTTGCTTTTCTTTACTTTTTTTTTTTTCCTTTATTAGGGCTACAAAATAGGGCTACTTCTTGGCTATTTTTGAGAAGTTTTAAGAGAAATCAATGAGTTGCTTAAAATTCCTCTGCATTTTGCATTTAATGGCAGTGGGGAACTATAAAGGGATGGTGTCTAGACGGCTCTTGCTAAGCTGTTAGCTATAACTCATTAATCATACTCCAAAGCTATCTAATTAATTACAAGTTTGAAACAAATTATTGCTCTCGAGGGTACCACTCATTGTGGTTTTTCAAAATTCTTTTGAAAAATGATTGATTTATAAAGATGATTATATAAAAAAATATTTTATAAATTGGCATAATTCAATAATTTTTTTTTTTTATAATTTTACAGCAGGCAACTTTTCTTATTCTTTTAACTTGCTATTAAGAAAAAAATAGGGTCACATTTTACTTGAGTAAATTAATGTATATGGAAAATGCTAATATGACTTCCCAATGTGTTCACTCATATATTTTTATTTTTTATTTTTTCTAATGGTTAAGGAAGTGATTATAAGTGAATTTGTATTTTTTTTAATTTTTTCTTAATGGTTAAGGATATTTAAAAAATACTTTAAAAAAAATTAAAATTATTTATATTGGTGTGCACCCTAGTATTATCGTGTATGTATATATATTATACATGAAACAAAAGTGTCATGAATACAAAGATTTTAACCCATGATTACAATATGAGTAGAGTAATATTAGATATAGTTTTAAAGTATACAAATCTTATCCATTCTTTTTAAAAAAATAAAGTAAAATCTACTATTAAAAAAATAATTTTTAATTTTTTTAAGAATGTAAAGTCTGAAACTTACGTACGTCATGCGTAACGATTACAAATAGTGTTTTTGGGTCATGTTCGTGTTGTGTTAAGTCATGGACATTCGACTAAATAGGTCAACTCGAACCAAACCCAACCCATTAATCTAAAAGTGTAAAACTTTTAACCCCTAACACAATCTATATAGATAATGGGTAGTGTCGTGTCACCCGTTTTGACTAGTTTAATAATTAATTAGAAATATGTTAACACGATACTATGTATTTAAATCCGCATATTTCATATAAATGAGTTGAATCAAAACGCATAACTGATTTGACCTGATTAACATAATTTCATATAAAAGTTAAAATCTATATACGAGGGGAGTTGTTTCCAGTGATGGGCCTGACCGAACGAGCCCAACCCCCACGATACGGGTGGGCTTAAGGACAGCCTGGTCAGAGAATGGGAGGGCCTAGGTCAGGCCATGAAGGGCAACATCGGCCCATAAAGTCCACAAGAAAGTTGCAGGGTGGCACGCATGGGACATGAGAACTAAGCTAGAAGGCTTGACACGTCGTGCGCACAGGGTCAAGGACAACCCAGGTCCCTGAGCGCCGATGGTTGGATAAGACTTGGAACGTGGGAGTGCCTGACCAAGGCCACGCTGCATTTAATAAAGGATGAAGGCAGCCACGCCACGACAAGGACCCATAGTTGTTAGCGGTCGCCACGATCAGGCATAGGTGACCTATCACATGGTAGGGAGTTCGTAGAGGACACGACCTGGGTACGGAGCGGCACCATCACAATCAGCTTGACAAGGGATCGCCCTTGCCAGGTATAAATATCTTCCCTTGGGGGCAAAAACACATATACACATTGAGGGAAAGCTCACACTGATCACATTTTCAGAACCCAAACTTAGGCATCGGATGTATCCCTTACCACCTTGAGTCTTCATTTCCTTTGTACGTAGGAACAGTTCGACCCTGAACGGCAGAGTTGCTCAGGCTGTGAAATACGACATCAACATTATATTTAATAATAACCACAATATATTAAAAAATATATATCAATATTTTTCAAATTTTAACATATAATAAAACCAATATTACAAATCATATAATAACAAATATGAGCATAAGTCTAAAATTACAATCCTAACAACAAAAACATAAGAATATTGAGAAATATCAATATTACAACTTGACAATAATAAAATTTTAATTTTAAAATAAATTCTAAACGAATTGATTTCATGTTAAGCAGATTGACCCGTTTATAAATCATGTCTTAACAAATCAATTCGTTGTGACCCGACCTTGTTAATATCAAATCCAAACTTATTAATTTCGTATCGTATTTATAGTAAATTTACGAGTCTTATCAGATATTGTCACTCCTAATAGAAGAAAAGAATTGTTTCTATTTTAAGGTTTTTTTTTTTTTTATATGAAATAAACTTTTGAAACATTTAATAAAGGCATTTAATGCTCCAACCTTGGGTTCTTACTTCTCTTTCACTCACTGCACGAGTAGCTACAGCTAGCAGTGGGAATTGAGATATATGCTATTGCTTGAAAGATTCCCCAAGTACTTCCTAGCTCGGAGGATGAGCATTTAGACGGAAAAAATTACGGAAATCCAGATCGGGTAACAAATGTGATTATTCATGTACTAACACCGCAAGAAAATTAATTATTTTTTATTAAAATAATCTATTATCATCATAAATAATTATTTTTATTACAAATAACTCGTTATAAATACTCATTCTTTTTGTAACGTTGAGTTTTTTGTCGTAGTAACTCTGGAATAACTTCCGGCAAAATGTGGATATATATATATAATATATATATAATATGTTTGCCAAAAATGTACATCAAGCCACCCATGTAGTTTGAAACATTACCTTGTATAATAAACTTGTATATTTTTTGAGAAAATGTATAATCCCTCTTTTAATTATCATTAAATTTGTAACCACCTCTTAAGTTATTAATTTCAGCAATCATCCTCTAAATTATCATCAATAGGTTGCAATTAATGTACATTACTTTTTCTTTAATTAAAAAGATAAAATTATCTCAAAATCCTAAAAAATACGAATTATCATATTAGTTTTTATTTATTAAAATTTAAGGATATATATATATATCTGTTAAAGAAGATGATTGCAAATTCGATAATAATATGAAGGAGGATTTTTGTTTTTCCCCCTAAACTTTCCTTGTTATCCTTTCATATAATTAAGGCCTAGTCTCTCTCTCTAGATTGTGCCACGTATGTAATCACACTTGCGTGTACCTACTCTGCTCCATTGCGTCTCGCATATATGCGTGAAGACTTTCCTTTATTGAAATGTTGAATTAACAAATTTTCTTATAAAAATAAATTTATAAATTAATATAATTTGATACAATATGTTAAATAAGAAAATTTTTATTATTATTATAAAATAAATATAATATATCACATCATGTTAATTAGTCAATTTACGAGTTTATTTTTATAAAATATTTTTATAGATGTAAACACTTATCTCCTATTTAACCTAATAATATTTTTATAATTTCTAGCTATTATTAATTTATTATACTCGATCTCCAGTGGACAAGGGCAATAAGAACAAAATTTAATAACAGGCATAAAGCCATGCGTTTTCTAAAAGAATTAGTTTACATATAGTTTGCAAAAGGGGACTATTAATGCAAACCCATATAATTATGTTTAAAAAAAAATAAAATTACAATAATATCATTTTTAAAATGATTTTCTTTCTATTTTACTCCGATTCATCAATGAGACTACACACATAATCCCCTACTCAGAATTGCAAATAAAATTTCTATTTTAAAAAGGATATTATTGTAATTTTAAATTTTTTTAAAACATAACTGTATGAGCTTACATGATCAATTCTTATTTATATGTAAACTAACTCTTTTTTAAAATGATATTTTTTTTCTTTTATCATTATTCATCAATAAGATTGTCTATACAATTCTTTGTAAATAAAATTTCTCATTCTGAAGATAAAACAAAAGACAAGGGTCAAATTGCAAATCTTTTTTTTTTTTTTTAAATGGGCCCCCTTGGGGACTAAAGCCTAAACGCACTTTCTTCACGGATAAGATTAAGGCCCCGTTTGTTTACACAAAATTACTATCTCATCTCATTTCATTTCATCTCAATCATTACAACTTTTTCAAATTTCCATACAAAAATATAATAAACAATTCAACTTTTTCAAATTTCAACATAAAAATAATACTAAAAAATATATTCTACTAATATTTTATTCAATTACTATTCAAAACATCTTATCTCATCTCATCTCATCTCATCTGTGTATCCAAGCGGGGCCACGCATCCATAGATTTTTAGATCTTTCTCAAAGGAACGAGAGATAGACATTTAAATAGGAAAACGTCATATCTGTATTTTGGGTCCAGAACTTTCACACACACTCTCAAACTTTCAAGACGCTTCTCCAGAATTCCCTTAATTATGTTTGCCTATATATTCGGCCATAATCTTCTCCGTCCCAAACCATCCAATTCGAGTCGCAGCAAAAACAACTTCACTGATCTTACCGATCCATCCGGCCACTTCATCGCTCTCTCTCACTCTTGTTTTTTGGGTTTCTTTCCATTCGTGCATTGCTATAATATACAATCAGTACCATGGCTGCAACATTATCTTGGTCGTCTTCACCTTTGCTGTCATCCCAGAAGTACGCCAAGAGTTCAAACAAAGCTGCAGGTACCAATTATATTTTGCCATGCGCTGCTGCCTTCCCATGTTCAATGAAAAATGGCAGCAGGAGACCGTTTAGGTTGTCGTACTCAGTGAAAGCTGAGGCTGGCGGCGGCGATAACAAGGACGCGTCTGTGGACGTTCATCATGTGAATCAGGGCAACCAAGCTGGGACCTCGGTGGAGAAGATCAGGCCTAGACGCTTGGCTTTTGATGTTTTACCTTTTGGTAAGTCTCATGTATATAATGGGCTATGATCTTGTAAAAGAGAACGTTACCATTAGAAAGAAATTTTACAAAACTAAATTTCTAAATTGACACAATAAAATAAAAACTGTTATAATATGATGTGTTATATATATTAATATGAACACGTTACAAATTAGAGGATTTGAGTTTGATATTAATAAGTTTGAATTAAAATGGATTGATCCGTGAAGACAAGATTTATTAACGAGTCAATAACGAGTCAATCAGTTTGATATAAAATTAATTAATTTTGATCCGTTTAGATTTTATTTTAAAATTAAAATTTTATTATTGTTAAGTTTTAATATTGATCATATTTTTTAATATGTTTATATTTTTATTATTTTTATTGTTGGAATTATAATTTTAGATCTATATTCATATTTGTAATTGTATAATTTGTAATATTTGATTTTATTATATGTTAAAATTTGAAAAATATTGATATATATATATTTTTAAGATATTGTAGCTACTAATAAATATATATTTTAATTTTTATATGAAATTACGTTAAATAGGTTAAATGAGTTATTCCAATTATTTCAATTTATTTACATGAAATGATTTTAAATGAAACGGATTTAAATGGATCTTGTTGTATTAATTTATTTATAATTAATTATTAAATAAATTAAAATGAATAACATGATACGATCCGTTATCTAAATAAATTGTGTTAGAATTTAAAATTTTGATATATTTAAATTAATGAATCTCGTATTGACTTATATAATTGAATCTTTTTAACTTAACATAAGACGATTTGTGTCCCGTAGATATTGACATGTTATTATAAACAGGTCTATTGGACCCATTGAGCCCAATGAGGACCATGCGGCAAATGCTAGACACAATGGACCGTGTGTTCGAGGATGCGATGACATTCCCCGGCAGGAATCGAACAGCAGCAGATCAAGTGCGAGCGCCTTGGGACATCCAAGACGATGAGCACGAGATCAAGATGCGGTTCGACATGCCTGGACTTGCCAAGGAGGATGTCAAGGTGTCGGTTGAGGACGATGTTCTTGTTATCAAAGGAGAGCGCAAGCAAGAGGATGGAAGTACAGGAGATCATGACGACTCTTGGTCTGGTCGGAGTTTCAGCTCCTACGAGACACGTCTCCAGCTTCCCGATAATTGCGAGAAGGATAAGATCAAGGCAGAACTCAAGAATGGTGTTCTTTATATTGCCATTCCCAAGACCAAAGTGGAACGCAAGGTCATTGACGTGGAAATTCAGTGAAACCGGCCATGTGTGTCGTTTGTGTCTGAATTTGTTATGACATTTGCTTGTACTTTGGTTTTCATGAGTTTTGTGCTTGCTTTCGAATGTTTGTCCTTTGTTTTGTTCTCCGCCTTTCTTGCTAAGGTGTGATTGTCATACGTACGTACTCATGCATCTGTATAGCGTATATGTACATATTATAACTATCGTATATAATATATTTCTCTTCAAATTGTTAGTATTAATGTTTTAAAATATGTTCAGTTGGAATCACTGAAATTCTTCAATAAGGATCAAGATTCTTTTAAATAATTACATTTTTATTTTTTCATTTTAAGTTTGAAATAATTGATGATTTTACGTGGTACAGAGGTTATGAATTCGAATTGATCATCTCATTCTACACTCCATTTTATTTAAAATGGATCTATTTATTAAGGTGAAATTGGTTTACACGTGACATAATAATTTAATATTTATTTTTATAAATTTAACTTTTGAAGTAAGTGATAAATTTTTTTTTATAACAAATGGTGAATATATACTATATTAATATATTAAATTAAAGTAAGTAGTTTCTATAGTATTTATTAAAGTATTTAATATTTTTTTTAAAACTCGTAGATTCTCATTTTTATATGTTCATTTAAAATTAGGACCAAATTAAAAAGGAAATTTTCTTTCATGACTTAAAATTAGGAGATGGCATTTTTTGGGTTGAAAATTTCGGTCTCAAAAATTTTTTAGAGATGTAAATTTTTCATCTTTATTTTGTCTCAAAATGACCATATTGAAAAGTTTTTATAGAAAATATTTTTTGTCCCTAAAAGCTACTTTTAAAGACGAAATATGATCGACCTGTCCGAACGATTTTTTGTTGGAGACGAAGCGATTTCATTCCAAAATACTGTTCGAACCAAATAAATTAGGTTCATTTAAAATTAGCATTCGAACATGTTGGTTTGTGATCAAACATCCTTGAAAAATGTTTGAATAAAAATTTGTGTTCAAACGTTTAGTCTGACGAAGTTTGTTAGAACGGTTTACTGTCCATTCGAATGATGTTGGATTTGTTCGAATATAATAGTATGCATTCAAATGATCACACATGCAGAGTGTTCAATGCTATTAGTAATACATTTGAGCTGGAGTGATAGTTTCATTTTCATTGGAATGGTTTTGGATTGTTCATTCGAATGACGATGAACAATGTGTTCAAACAAACGGTAATAATTAATGATTACTGTTCGAACTAAAGATTTTTCGTTCGAATCATAATCAATGATATAGTAAATGAGAAATTCAAAATAAGAAAACTTACATCTAAAAAATTATAATTAAAACATCATCATTGTTCAAATGTTGCATTAAGTCAAAATAAGTCAAAAGATATAAAGTAAGAAGATAAGTTCTAAGTTGGTGGTGGCATAAAGTTTTGGGACATCATTAACTGCATCTGTTCGAACATTTTTTGAGATTGAACTTCTTGCATCTCCCTCCGCAGGTCTTGTTGGTGTTGTTCTCTTAATCGTGCCTCCATATCCTCTGCCTGATGTAATTGATCCTCCAACTCTCGTTGTTTGGACTGTTCGATCTCGAGCCTTGATTCCTCTAAGTCCTTTATTCCTCTAAGTCTTGAGAGTGTTTATTCGATTTGCTTTGAGAAGAGGATGAGGTTGAGGAGGAAGATTTCATGCAACATCCTAAACCCCTCAAATATCTAGAATGGGGTTCAAGAACTTGAGAAACAATCTCAATATTGTTAACGAAGGATTCATTAGAATCAACATTCATTAGAAACCATCTTCTCCTACAAAAAAAAAAAAAAAAAAAAAAAAAAAAAAAAAAAAAAAAAAA
>QEOT01000182.1:185522-209413 GCA_003123785.1 Pterocarya stenoptera
CAAAAAAAAAAAAAAAAAAAAGAAAACCTTACATATATAATTTGCTTCTGCTTCGGGGCTAGTTCAAACACCATTGCGATTTGTATGCGATTTAGCATACAATTGGGTCAGATCTTGTTCCTGCAAGAGGAAAATATATGTTATAACTTCAGTCACAAATGTTATATGTTAATATTTAATGGGGCCAACAAATATAACATTACCAATTTCTTTGATAGTCGATGAAAATATATAGATACTGCATATGGTGTATCGTTAAATCTGCTTTATTTGTTTTGTTGACAATACTCTGTTGTTGCAAGAAAAGAATTAATATTATTATTATATTATTATAACCTTCTATTTTTAATAGTGATTTATGCAATTAATTTCTATTTTTGGGTTTACAAGTAATTGGTTTTTTTTTTTTTTTTAATTTTTATAAGTTATTGCAATAATTTAATAGTGATTTGAGCAATTAATCTCTATTTTTGGGTTTAGAAGTAATTGGTCTTTATATATATATATGTATATATATATATATATATAAGTTATTGCAATAATTTAATAGTGATTTATGCAATTAATTTCTATTTTTTGGGTTTAGAAGTAATTGGTCCATTTTTTCTACTTTTTTTTATAAGTTATTGTAATAATTTAATAGTGATTTAGGCAATTAATTTTCTATTTTTTGGGTTTACAAGTAATTGGTTTTTTTATAAGTTATTGTGTACTAATTTAGTAGTGATTTATGAAGTTAATTTCTATTTTTTGGGTCTAGAAGTAATTGTTTTTTTTTTATAAGTTATTGCAATAATTTAATAGTGATTTGAGCAATTAATTTCTATTTTTTGGATTTACAAGTAATTGGTCTTCTTTTTATATAAGTTATTGCAATAATTTAATAGTGATTTATGCGATTAATTTCTCTTTTTTGGGTTTAGAAGTAATTGGTCTTTTTATATATATATATATATAAATAATTAATTTAATAACTCCTTTACGTTTGATATTCAGGAAGTCAGTATTACTATCTTAGCAAACAGTGTTGCTAAGTTTCTTAGCATCTCCAGTGAGCAGTGCATACCATGCAATGCCATTGGCTATAGGGACAGATGGTGATGATGATATCAAGAATGAGGCTCTAGCAAACGATGAGTTTCCTTGGTTGATGTTAGACGATTCGACTCCTCCATATGATGGCAGCTGTAACATTCTATATTTTAGTATATTTTAATAAATGATTAGTTTATTTAATTTAAAGATTGATTATCTAGTTTTAGAATTTTGAGAGTTTTAGAATATTATTTTATAATATTTTAAGTTGAAAAAATTATTTTTATTAGGCTTTCTTATTATTAATTATTGTTTCGGATTTAAATTGATCTTTAATTTAAATTGGTTTGTTTATAAGTTTTAAAATTATTATTATTTTATTTAAAGCATTTCACTGCATTTGATTAATTTTAATTAGTGTTCTGCAATTTAATTGCTTTTTATTTTAAAGAATGTTATTGTTGGAGTTTAATATTTTACTTTAACTAGTTTTAAGTTTAAACTTATTTATTTAATTTATTGTTTTAAAAATAATTATTTTGAGGATCAGTTGTGACTCAAAAGTTGTGAGGATTGAACCTCATTTCTTTTCTCTATCTTTTCTTTTTCCTCTTCCTTTTCTTTTCTTTTTTTTTTTCTTTTCCTTCCCGTTCGGACCACTCCCAGTTCGACTCTCTCTCTCCTCTCCCACGTTCATTTCGGTCTTCTCCTCCCCGTCCCCGTTGCCAGCCGCCGTGGTCGACACCGCCGGTACCATTCGACTTCCCGTGAGCCGGCGACCCTACCCCTTCAATTTCAGGCCGGTTAACGCCGCCATTAGCCGCCGGGAGTCGTGTGAAGCCGCTGGCTTCCCTTAGCCGTCCCGCTGCCGTCCAGCCACCATTGGCTACCATTTCTTCACCACTTCATCACCGGCACTTTGCCGTCCTAATTCACCCAATTCCAACTCCGATCTGTCACCAGGGTTATCTCCACGAGCTCATTCTCCGATTTCACATTTTTGGACTTCTACCGCCATTTTGGCTGCCACCCATGGCCAACCGTTACTTCCACTAGCTTCACCACCTCCCATAGGCCATACCCTATCAATTTCAAGTCTTCGTTTGACTCCGTTGGAATTTGGGTATACTGTGTATTTCGGCCACAATGTTTTTACACTGTGGAGTTGCTGTTTTGGTGCTTCAAGCTCCTCCGTGATCCTCCTAAATTATTATCAAGCGCTGTAAGTATTTCTCCAAAAGACTTTTAGGACTTTAATATATTTTTACATTAACCTGTTTTATAAACTGTGAATTGGTTATTTGGTTGTACTGATAACTGTTGGTTATTGGTAATTGGTTGATTTCATGGCATTGTGCACGCATGTGTGGGTGTGTATTTTGAGAAACTGTATTTAAGGCTTTTCGGGTGCGTGTGTATCACCTCCAAGCCGAGATGGGGTATTATCTCGGTGGAACTTCTTTAGACACTCAGGAGTGGAATATACTGAGTGTCGTCCACTGAGACTTTTGCCCGGGACTAGGACAGGATGGTAGCGCTCTCGATCCGACTCCGTGACTCCTCGTGCTGGCGGAGGTCAGAGGATGCTTGGCTATGTACGCGGTGGGCGTGAAACTGGGCATCACTCGTTGTATATTACTCGCACGGCCGTTACCCGTGGAGTGAATAAAGAAGCCAGAGTATGTGGATGATTCCTGGGGGAGGCCATGGTGCATACGGTTAAAATTGAAATTAATATAATTATTCCTGGATTGTTATTTTGTGCCAAATGATGATTTTTGGCGTGTGGAAAAATTGTGATTTTTGAGAAATGGTGTTTTCTTGGATTTTACGCTTGGGTTATCATGTGCATGCATAACGTTAGTTATTTTAATATATATATTGTCTTTGAACATTTTGGATTTTACTTACCTGCGGTACCATCTTTTTGGTACTGTAGATTTTGATGCAGGTTTTGAGGTGGCTGAGCCCTAGGATGCGGCTTCACCTAAAGAGTAGGGACATTGGCTATTTTTATATTTGAAGATTATGGTTCGCTTATGCTTATTGTATTTTATTTGATTTGATGTTGATTTGTAAACAAAAATCATATTATGTTGACATGTGGATTTCCAGTACTTTTGTATTGTATTAAACTCTAGTACTTAGTTATTTGACATAACATTTCCGTTGCATATTGTTTATTGTACACGTGTTGCATTGCACACACTCAGCACATGTTGATGGGGTGCGTGACTGTGTCGTCATTATCCCGGCGTCTCGATTTCTATGTATGTCTGCACATAGAAGTTGGGGGTATCACAGTAGCAAGGTCATCAAACAAGATTTTTCACATGCTAAATTTGATTGTCTCACACAATATTGATCCAAAAAAGCACATGACATATTTTGACATCGAACAGGCTTGACTAATATTACAGATAGCATGAGGAGAGTCAACTGATCTACCTCTATACTTTCTCATCTACATCTGATATAAGTCACGATATTTGACTGAAGGTAGTTTACTATATGCATTGATGATCTCCAACCTTTTAGTTAAATCGAAGGTGAATGTGCTTTTGACAAAGCGGAGACAATCACAAATTGGGCCCCTTAACAGGATCACTTTTAGTAAGAGCGAGAGCCACTTGTGGAAGACTTGCATTAATCTTGCGGCAATACACGATGGCACTGAGTGTGATTCAGCTATTGTGGATGTCGATGCTGCTATAGAGGCTGCAAGGACTACTACTAGGGAAATGCCATCCCTATTTGAGGAGCATCACACACTTTTGATTCTGGACATGGAGAGTGCATGGCAACCACTTGTGGTAGGAGCAATTGATAATTGCCAAGTGCTCTCCTGCTGAGCACTAAACATGAATCTAATGACCTCAATTCCAAGATCAAAACAAAACCACTTCCTATTTCTTGTACAACATTACGCACAGCTTCTTAGAAAAGTACTTCTTGTTGGGTGGTGATGGACCTCTCTTAACCCCAAAAGTTAGCTCAAGAGATGAAACTTGCCCTCATAATTATAAACTGACCACAACCAATATGGGACAACTTCAACATTCTTTCCCTCACAAATCGGGCCTTGGGTCAGAGCAGCGACAACCCGCTCTCCCGTAAACTATTAGTCCGTGACTGTTGGTAAACGGGAATTTTAATACCAGTGTTAGGTGATCACGAGCCTCTCTTAACCCTGAAAGCAAGAAATGAGGCTTTTCCTCACACTTACAAATTAATCACACACTCTTTCCACAACCGGTGTGGGACAACCCCAACACTTCCTCCACTCATATCAATAACTCTTGCAACTATTGCTTAATTTGTTACAACAATCCTAATTCTCTTTGCACCATTGGTCTTGTCCTTTGTCAGCTATGGTGGACTAATAAATATATGAAACACTACTGGCTTTAGCAACACAAGTACATACTCAAGGAAGGCAACAAGTAGTAAGTTTTGCATGCCTATCTTCAAATCATAATTTGGTGGGAGAAACCAATTATAACAAGATATCCTTGACAAGGATTGGGGTGTTGAACTCCAAAATCTTTCCATTCATTATCCCTTCTTGCAAAACCCTCCCATGCTCTACTACATTAACTCACATGTTTGACACAAAATCCTGTACTAGGTTTACAAAGAGCAGTTTAAGCAATTTCCCATTTTGCTCCAGAGAGAATAAAAGAATGAGTAATAGAATTGCAAGAGTTTAGGAGGTGTTAAACCGTTAAAGAGAGACTCGAATGAAGTGTTGGAAATATTTTCAAAATAATTAATTATATATTATATTTATTAATAATATTTTTTAGTTGATTTTGGGAGTTGTGAATTATTTTGAAAAGAGAGAAGTTATAGAAAGTTTATGACGGTTATAATATTTTGTATTTGTTTGCATACCATAAGTCTTTAATTGGCTTAGTGGTATTGAGGCTTCCCATTTAATCCATGGGACTGGGTTTGAATCACACCTCTTCCAAAGGAAGTAGTTTTGTTGATTTATGAAGAGGCCTCTCCAAGAGGCATGCGGCCAGCACCAAGGCATGTATGTGTGAGGCTCTCATGCACTGCAATGCTTGGGGATCAAGGCAACATACACAATTGTTGCCTTGAAATGGAAGCAAGGCAACCATTGGACTAAGTCCACTATTGTGTTATATGGCAACATGCACAATATATATACCTATTTTGAACAATTTTCAGAAAAATGAAAAGTAAAAACTTTTCGTTCATAACTTTTGTCCATATATAAATAGACCTATTGACCTACCATTTGAGGATCCCAAAATTTAATTTCGAATTCTCTCTCTCCCAAAATTTTCACTTTTTCAAAACTTGTTAGAATCTATTTGTTCTTGAAAGAACAAATTTCTAATTTCTTGGTTAAAAAGCAAAATCTGAGGGTATTTGGGATCTAATTTCGTGTGTGTATAACGCAGTTAGACAAACAGACTTGTTCAGGGTTTCATTGTATCTTGGAGATGAATTCGTTTGTAACCCGTGTGCATACCGTTATTGGTAGGAATGAATGTCTTAAGGAAAGCAACATTGTAGTGCGCCTTGAAGTAAACTTTCTCTCACTATTGTCTCTTTTACAGCCCCCTTTGATCCAACATGAAGTGTTATATAAAACCAAGTACAGCTAGGCATTGTATGTGAGGGAGATGGAGAGATTTGTAGTTGACCCTTACGAGGGGATTTTGGTAAATTTTGTCAAGGAAGGAACAAAAAAAATAGAAAAAAGCTTAATACAATCGGCTTGGGGAACTGGTGCGTACCCGTGTCCTACGTGTTGGCTTAATAAAACGAAACATTTCATTCAAAACAACACTGCGATTTGTTTCAGTTTGGTCTCCCGGTAGCTTTTCTCTCCCTCCCTCCCTCCTCCTTCTCCTTCTTCATTCTTATCTCCACATACCCTTCCTTCTCAGGTGGAGTCAACCAATGCTGCGACATCTTCAAGTGGAGTCAACCAAGTTTGGTAACATTAAATTAGCACCTCTTGCAAAGCTTCAACCGCCAGAAAAATGATGGTAAATGGCACGGTGTAAATGGTGCAGAGCCCCCCTATACGAATTGAAACCTCAGTTTCTGTAAAGTTTTATCTGCACTGCCCTGTTAGCCAGCCTTGTTTGCTATTGGCAAGTCTGAAGTGTTGCAGAAAATAACACCAGAAGTGAGAATACTCTTGCTATGTGAATAAATAATGTAAGTCGGCCCGCTGTTGACTTTAATTGAACTATATAGTTTGTATTACGTTCCCAGAAAACTGCCATTACAGAAAACATTTTTTCTTCCTTTTGTCAGGAAAGCACAATCATAAGAAACTAAAAAGACGCGCTTATGTTTAAGTTCCTTTTTGTGATGTTCACTTCTACCAAAAAGTTCACTTTTATTTTGTTCTTTGAATGAGATCTCACTCAGTCCAACAACAACTTTGTGACTTGAATCAGATTTCTAGACCCACACGAAGAGACACCCATGGAGACACCCACACAGATACGTCGCAGAGCTCTTCCATAGGCAAAATGATAATCTTATTGGGTAGAGAAGAAATGGTGGGTTGGTGCCATTTCTTTAAGGAAGCGTCATATATAGCTCCAGAATTCACGTTTTCATGGGTAATGGTGTAAAACCAAGGATTGCCTTGTGGGACTTGGGCACAATGCTGAGAGAAACTTTGAGAGTTCAGTAAGGAATTCCATTTCTAGCAAGCTGAACGAAAGCGAAAAAAGGCAGCAATGGGAATTTTTGCAATAACCGCTTCAAAAAGGTCCTCTAGAAAATCTTTCCAAATCTGTTCTTATATCACCTCAACTGTATTGTTAGTCATGAATGATTTTCCACGGGTCTGATCCTTCCGAGATTTCTTGGCCAGTGGAAGTTTGTAAGGTTCCAACATCTTGAGACTTTCAGACTTTCTAGCCGTCATTATAAGACTGTAGTAATCATCAGTAGAATTGTCATTGACATTGAGCAAGCACAACTTGCATGGAGAAAGAGCAGACCCACGTCGACGACAATGGTGGCAGATCTAGAAATCAAGAGTAGACCCACGTCGACGGCGGCTTAGATCCGGAATATGTGACAAACGGCGACCGCAACAACCGATTCTCCAGTTCATGCCGGCGACCACAAACAGAATCTCTTGAGGATGGGTCTCTGGGTTCAGTAGCTCGAGCAGGGGCTTAGTTTGTGGTTTTTGTTTCATCTTTCTTTCCATTTGCAGATTTCTTTCGCATTTTTTTTTAATATTAAATCAGTTGACATGGCATTGCCACATTAGCCAGTTCCCCGTCGGTTTCGCTACGGCGGTTGTATGTAGAAGTACTAAAAAAAAAAAGAGAGGTAATCGTCAGCAAGCATGTAACAGAGGTCATGAGATGGTTTAGAAAGTGGCGCATTGGCTCGCCCATCTACATTTGGTTTAAGCTCTATTTATGTTGACCGAAAGCCATATATATATATTTATATACTAGGTAAAAGTAACGTGCAATACACGTTTGCTTAGTTTATATTTAAATTTTATTCTGTTAAGAACTAATTTTTTATTAATAAGAACGTAATATTTTCAGTTAATTAAATAACGATATAATATTTAAGTAATTTATAATAAAAAATTATCTCAAACAATTTTCATAAAATTATGAGCGATGTTTATTTATAAGACTATGTTGTAGCTACTATTAATACTCTTCTTTTATAAATAATTTTAACTCATTATTTAATTCATTATAATTTTTATTATAATTTTAACTCATTATTTATGGTCCTATAAATAATTTCCACTGTATTGGATGGCTTTGTTTGGAGCCATCCAAATCTTATAATCACAAGAGTAATTTTTACAAACACGTAGTGGTTACGCTCTTTTGGAGTTCCTCTCTTACCCAAAAAGAGAACTCTTGCTTTCCACTTACTTCGACTTCACTTTCACACAAATCAACCGTCAAACGTCATCCACATTTCACGCTTCCATCATAAATGGAAGCAAGTCTTTTCCATTATACTATCATAATGTAAAACGTACCTAGAGGTTTTAGAAATGCGAAGCAGGATGGGCACCTCAGTTCTTCCTCCTCTAATCTACTGCGTATAAGAACCTTGTCGATGCAAGCCTGACAGTTGGGGCAGTAGAAATCAGATGTAGCCGGCTTCTTGTATACCGTCTCGGCAGCTCTATTTGTTCCCTCTTTGGCCTTATCAGCCACCGAACCCGCTACATCTTTAGTCTTCTCCTTTGCACTCTCTGCCGTCTCTGCCTCTCTATATGAGCCTTCCTTCGTCTTCTCCTTGGCATCCTGAGAATACTCTTTGCTTTCTCTTTGACTCTGTGTGCACGTTCTTTGGTTCTCTCCAGGCCTTCCTTTGCGGCTTCTTTTCCTTCATCGGTCATGGGCATGATCTCCCTGGACCAGTGCGCCGAGTCTCTATTTCCTTCCGAGGCATGTTGGCCTTGAAGCACAAACGAACCCTCCCTTCTTGTTCAATTGCTCCAATATCGATAGAACGAACCCCTTCATCTTCTCTATTCTTTTCTTCAACATCTTTAATTCAAATAAGATGGTTGATTTAATTCACAGCGGATGGATTTCCGTTAACTTTAGATAAAGGCCGTTAACTTTAACAAAAATACAATAAAATCTGTTAAACTAACTAGCCATTTATTTATATATATATATATATATATATAAAGATATTATGTTGTCAGTGTCCACTCGAATAGATCCCATTTGCGGTGCGTAGACATATGAAGTTGGTGGCCGTACGAGTAGCATAGCTTTACAGGTTAGGCACTTGTTTAGACTCAACTTTACGGGGACAATTTAACATATAAAATCTTCAGCAGCAGATTTAAAGGGTAAAGTGAGGGGACCCGGAAGTAGGTAGNTGGAGAAGAATAAGATGATATAATATTGTTGGCCGAGCTTCGAATCTCGACTCATCTTCATGTTACAACAACACTTCCTGTGGTTGTCTTTATAAGGTTTAATTTGGGGGCCCATTGTTGATTTTCATGATTCTTCAGCTGTGTCCAGCAGGAGCATATGATATTGGGCTAACTGACCCAACGCGTTTAAGATAGATCTTGGTCTGTGTCCCGTAGGAGCATATGATATTGATTCTCATTTTTCTCTTGGAAGGATTCCTGAATTCACTTCCAAAAAAAACAAAAAAGAGACTAACGTGGGATCGATGGCTCCCATTCATGATGCCATATATATGATAAATAGAAGCGTAACCAAAGACCAATTGTATTTCTTAATAAAAAAAGAAAGATAATGTTACTAATAAATCCAATTAGAGAATGTTTTATCAACAAAATAATCTCATAACTTGATATGGTTTGATATGGTAGGTTATATCTAGCCATATTAAATAATGTCAGTTTATAAATTTTTCTTTTTTATTTATTTTTAAAAACTGGTTTGTATATCTAGCACTTCTCAACCAACTATAAGTGAAACTTTTGAGTTCTTAATTTTTAACGAGGATAGGCTTGTCTCAGAAAGCACAACCACATGATCTAACACATTCCTAGTATATATATGCAGATGTTCAAAACCCATAAAACATCAACCCCAAAATAAACATAAACTCCTGCGCATAATACTATACTATATATATATAGGGGCCAATAATTGAGGTGCTGCTGTGCTATGGGAAACAGTTTTATAATATGAAAAGGAATATATGAATAAATAAACTTGGTAGTGGAACAGATGAAGGAAGAAGGGCATAGAGAAAGTTGGGTACAGCGAGGCACGTACGTATCTTTGGATCCATTAAAAAGATTGGAAAGCAATGATACGGCAGAAGATAATTATGGGAACCTTAGAAATTCTATTGGAAATTTCTTGAACAGTTGAATCTTCTGTCCTTTACCCACTTTCCACCTTTCTAGTTGTTGTTTTCGAATTTTTTTTTTTTTTTTTTTTTTAACCTTCTTAATTGATATTGCAGTCACTTCACATGACAAGTTGTTTCTTTGCAACTAAGCTTTTCATGTATTTATTTTCCTTCTCTCTTCTGGTTTGATCTTCTTCTTCTTCTTCTTCTTCTTCTTCTCTCCTGTGTTTTTCAGTGTTCTAAATTGTATTGATTAGTGTTTCCCGTTAACATATCTTTCTTGCGGGATTTGAGGGGACGTGACTGTCCAAATCTAGTAAGTTTTATCAAGAAAGGGAAGAAGAAGAAGCACCAGAAGAGTACTTATTTTTGGTGGGAAAATCTCTCTTGGGTTTGATCTGATTGATTGGATAGTCATATTTTTAGATTCTGGTTCTGAATTTGGCTTCTGGGGTTTGTTTTCAATCCAAATTCTTGATTGTTTAGTGACAAAAGAGATACTTTTCCGGGATATTCATTCATGTCTCAACAAAGGCAAAATAAGATGGTGGTTACAAACAATAGTGACACCACCTATACCAAGATCTTTGTTGGAGGGTTGGCTTGGGAGACTCAAAGGGATTCTCTGAAACGTTATTTTGAGCAGTTTGGAGAGATTCTAGAGGCTGTTGTGATCATTGAAAAAAATACAGGAAGATCAAGAGGCTATGGCTTTGTAAGCCACCCTATATATATAATGATTTTACAAGTATTTCATGTTTTTTTTTTTTGTCCTTTGGATTTCTGATTTCATTTTGTTTATAATTAGGTAACGTTTAAGGATCCCGATTCAGCAAAGAGAGCTTGTCAAAACCACTATCCTGTGATTGATGGAAGAAGAGCCAATTGTAACCTTGCAGCCTTTGGCGCTCGAAACAATTATCCAAGCACTCCTCAACGAGGTTGGAAAAATTTTCTGGTTTTTTGCAGACAATTTGTTATAGCTTCTGATGTTGGAATACTCAGACTAAATATTATATATGTTGGGTAATGTTGACATGAGGCAGGGAGATTTTTATATGTGTACTCTAAAAGCTTTACCTTTTACATTAATATTATGTTATGTTATATACAGATATATATATATATATATTTAATGGTATTGATTATTTCCCACAAAAATGTTGCAGGAATGGAGAAATCCGGATCATCTTTTAGAACTATGGCACCGGTTCCTTTTCATGGCACCTCTACATATTTCCATCACCACATTCCCCAGTATGCGTTTCCATATTCAACATATGGGTAAACAAAGATTCAAGGGAAAATTTTCTCATTTTGTTTTTCACAATTAACTGATTATACACACGATTTAGCTATTCATTGTCTTCTAAATGTTTCCCTTTCAACATTCAGGTGTCCTGATTATCCACAAGATATGTTTACAATGGTCAGTTTTTTTTTTTTTTTTTTCCCCTGAAACCTTTGATGATTTTGAAAATAAACAGTCGTTGAGATTCAAATAGGATAATTGATGTAAATCATTAGGATGTTTATAGCATGGACCCAATTTGCATCTCAATTCTAACACAAACAAAGACTTAAAACCATGCAACTTTTGACTTACAATCATTAGGGCAGAAACATAATCATTTTAGTGTGCTGTAACAGCTTCTAATTTGAATTTTGCTGGTGTTTAATTAATGGCAGAACTATTACAATGTCTATGGTGGCCAACATTTACCATCTTCTTATTGCTTTATGCCAACCGGACCTCCTGAATTCTATGATTACTCCAGAATTACACAACCCCCTTATTTTTTGTCTCAGCAATACCGTGCACTTGGGGGGGGCCTTCAAGTTCCCACTTCAGATTCTCCAACAAACAGTACTGCCACATGTTGAGTCTCAATATGCAAAAAATGCTTTTATTGTATGATTTGAATCTCTTTTTCCTTGGAAATACCACATCTTAAGTAACCACTCTTTATGTTTATGAATGCAGCAAAACCAGCCACAGGATCAATTGCTGCTGCAGCAGGAGTAGTGCCAGGAACAGCCTCTGATCAACAGAATTCATCAGCATAATTTTGATGTCAGATAGCCTATATTTTTACAACAGTAAAAGGGTCAACAGATACAGCAAAAAAGATCATATATAGAGTTGCAGATACCACATATATAAAAGAAAGGAACAGCATAGGAGACAGTACTAGGTAGTTCATTCAGGGGACAGGTGATTTGGATTTAGAATCTGCTTCACTTATCATATACTAGGCATCCAATTCATTATCCTCTCATTTCTCAGATTCCCATTCCACAGACATTAATTTGCAAACAGAAGAAGTTTTAATTAGCTCTTTTTCCCTTTCTGACTTGCAAGGGATTATTACTCTATTTCTCTATGAATTATCTTGATAGAAACTTGTAGATCCAACATTAATTTGTTGTTATTTAACAGTTCTATATAGTTGGACATTAAGAAGTAAGTTGAAGGCCAAGAGAATCTGTGTCCCTTTGTTCAATATATAGAATTCTCCATACGTAAAAGATTCTTTCTGCTCACTTTCCTTTGATCCCTATTCTTCATAATCCATCCAACTTTTGGAAATTTCCTTTTGGGATGCGTACGTTTGTCTCAATCCAACGGGTTCCATGCTCAGGATCGTGGCTGTGTAGCCTTCTGTGATGATCAAACGCGTGAATACATGTTCGAATGAAAACTTGCTGATAATCTTTGGCGTATTATATGGACGGTTAATTCCCAGCATGCTCCAGAAAGATTCACTCTCTTTCTAAAACAGAACCCAAACTTTCTGTCTTTAGCTTTGAAAATCCTGATTAGCCTGTTTAGGACAAATATTTTCTGTAGACGTTGTTCACATTCACATTGAACTATTTTGTGGTTTAATATTATTTACAATAGAAAATCTAAAATTCTAAAATTACCAAAGATATGTAGTCTGATTGGCACAAATCCTCAGCTTCCAAAATGGAAGTATTGGGTTCGAAACCTCTCAACCTTCAAGAGAAAATTTTGGAGGCTGGGAGTTTATGCCAATCAGGCCACATGCCTTTGGCAATTTTAGTTTTTAGATTTTCTCTTGTACATTATATTTAACCACAAAATAGTTCAATGTGAATGTGAACAACATCTACAGAAAAAAGAGTTCAAGGGTCTTGGGTTCAAAAACCCCCCTCCCCAAATGTATTGCAAGACTGATAATCACATTTTTGTTTTTTGTTTTTTTCCTTTTCTTCTATCTATTTTGTAAACATCTTCAAAAAAGAAAAAAAAAAACGCAAATTTTCTTAACCATTAAAAAAAATTTTCACAAAAAAAAAAAAAAAAACACACACACACGCACAATTCAAACTATCGGTTTAGTTGGCATTTCTTAAAAAAAAATCCGGTGTAGTTCAGCTGATTGTAAGATTTGTAAGTATTGAGGTGGCCCGTTAGAATTGTTCAAAATGAGACAAAAAATAAGGTGTGAGTTAACATGGCATCACATTCTTAGAATTATAATTCAATTATATAATTATAATTGTGTTGGAACATATGCCAAGTTCGTATGTTTGTCACTAGCTTATTAGAAGAAGAATATTCAAGAATCAAAAGTGTATCATGAACAGATTGACCTCAACTTGCCAACTTGTTTGGGAAAATTAATAAAAGCATACTTTTCCTCCTCGCCATGTAATCAGCAGGGAAATTATTGCTGATTTGTCAAGGAACTTCTCCAGCTGACTTGTAATGAGAATTTCAAACCTAGCTCCCTTTTAACTTTCAAATCATCGTTTCTATCCCTACAAAACTTTTCAAAGCTTGATAGGCTAGCTATATTTTAGAAACGTATTTATCTCCATGTTGTTTCATAGGGTTGCTACCCCGCCCTATATGGTCAGACTGCAGCCCTTTTCCGCCCCCGGATTGTAATCGGATTGCTGCGCGTACGGGAGGAAGAGGGAGAATTTTCGAATTTTTTACCTTTTTGGCTAATAAATAAAGAAAATGATAAAAAAAAAAAAAAACATACACACTTATTTTTTATTTTCTTTATATTCCTCCTCAACACCTCCACTTTGATCTCTTAGGTGAGACTGGGAATTGACCTCATTCCAACATACCAAAGGGCAAACTTTGACTTGGCCAAGATCATACCTGTTCCAAATTTATATAATTCTTTGAATTGGAAGGAAATGTCAAACATGTCCCACTTCAATCTGAAGGGCCACCCAATCAACTCCAAGATCCATCATTCATGGGTTCAACACCTCTTTGAATTGGGATGCATATTTAATGTAAGGAAATATAAAGTGGCGGTGGTAGCGGGCGGCAGCGGAGCGGAGGATAGATGTTGAAAGTGTCGAAGTTGGAAGCAGCACTGGTGGTGATAGTGGTTGAGGCAGTAGTGATTGTTATGCTTGTTGAAAGGCCTATATTCACTGATTTTTCTACTGGCAAAATAACTGTTGATGGCACAGTGTTTATACTGTTCATGTGAGGGTCTGCATGCAGCAAGCATTTTTACTCTTTCTACCGCCTGGGCGGTCATTATTTTTCAGGCTAACCATGTTGTCCACGGTCTTAGCCTCCATTGCTCAAGCTCCATCCTCGGCACCTGTGCCCTCCACCAACCATTCTCTATTGATGCCTGATGGTGGTGAGAGCATAAACTTGGAGGAGACTCTGCTAGTATCTAAACAGTAAAAATTGGAGATTTTCAACCGCTATAGATCCAACAGAGTTGAACATCTTGCTGCCCTGATCATCTCACTCATTTTTTCTTGTTTGGTTACTCAAACCATTTCATCTCATCTAATCATTATAATTTTTCTAAACTCTTACACAAAATACAATAAACAATTCAACTTATTCAAATTTCAAAATAAAAATAATATTTCAATAATATTTTATTCTTTTTATTTATTTATTTATTAAACGTCGAGGTCATGCCTCTTATTATTAAGAATCCCTCGCTGAGGTGGAGGAACAACCGTACTTACAAATACCAACACAAATAAAAAAATTACATTAATGTCGAATATAAAGAATACCCAATTTATTCATACGGACTAAGTCCCAAATATGACCTTGCATCAATTCCTGTCCAAAATCCAAAATTTTGCCTTTTGTCCCTTCTTTTGCTAAGAAATCCACCACCCTATTTGCTTCTTTAAAAATATGCCGAAAATGAAGATGAAGAACACCAACAAGCTCCTTCACTTCCTCCCAAAAATCCCATAAAATCAATATTTACATACCCCTGACGCTAACCACCCAATCACCACACTTGAATCGGATTCTACCAATAAATCTCTCAACCCCAACAAACGGCATAAACGGAGGCCATCAAGTAGAACTCTACATTCCACAATTGTATTTGTTGCATGGCCATAAAAATATGCAAACCCAGCTATCACTGTTCCTTGTGAATCAAGAATAATACCACCTCCACCCGACAATCCTGGATTACCACACGATCTCCCTTCCACATTTAATTTAATCCTTCCCACCTCTGGCGGACTCCACGCAACTGGTCTAGGCTTCTTCACATAAACTGGTCCAATTGGACAATTCAGCTCCTGCAACACTAACGGGGCTTGAATACCCATTCTTCGGAACCTCCATTAAGTGTAACCAAACGAGGTATTGTTTCTAGTTGAACTGATTTTCTGAACTTTCTTTGAATCCATAACTTGTATTAGACATCTCACTGTTTCTTACTCGGATGATCTCCCCGTACTATTAAGAAAAGAGCATTTCTATGCATCATCGTACACACCACACATCAATGTGTTTTTTATTTTATTTTTNTGACACATCTACAGATTATATTTAGAAGGTGCAGCTGACGAGAATTAATCTTTGACAAACTTGCAGAGATGCATGGCAAAAGCTTTTTAGCTGGAAGGCCAACCTCGGACCCCGTAGATGAAAATGAGAGCCATTTAAGCAGTATATGTTCTACAAACTTCGAAGCTGTCTGCTTGAAAGCCAATAATGATGCTATGATATCCCAAACAACCAGAGGCTCATCCAAATGTTCATATTTTTTCAATGACCAAAGAATATTGGACTCCCAACATGCCAATTCCTTCTCTGGAAAACCAGGGAATCCCTTCAGTGCCTTCACATCAAGTGGAGCAGTGTTTGACAAACGATCCAGTTGTTGCCCTCCAATCCAGTAAAACTCAACCACTGCCTTTTGAGCCCTGAAAGTGTTTGTAGCAAGTCAATTTCCTACGGCATTTTGCTTTTCATTTTCTGAAGAAACTTCAGTGACTTCTTTCTTGTCACTATATCACTTCTTCATATTGAGAATAAGGCTTAATTATGTTGAGTTGAGCTCCATTCTATGCTGCTTTTCCTTTATGTTTTGTTCTCATTTCTAAATCTTCCAAAACCGTATTTTGAAAATTTAACCAATCCCAAATCTAAATACAGACACATGCATTCATATGAACGCATCCACAAACACTAAAAAAAAGTTGTAGCAGAGACACAGCATTTAACAGNCACGTACAAGCCGTTGTTGAAGACACGCTCTCCAAATTAAGTTCTGTGAATCAAAGAATGTGCATCCACGTATTTAGAGGTGTACGATTCGGTCAGACTTTTGACATTTTGAGACCAAACTGATCTAATTCAATATTGGAATTCTAAAAATCAAATACAAACCGATTCATCAAAAAAATCGTAACTTTTGGTTTTTTTGATTTGGTTTATAGGTGTAATTCGTTCTTTCAATTTTTTTTTTTTTAAATTGAGCTAGCTAGTTTTTTTTACCCAAATGTTATTTTTTTTAACCTAAAATATGATAGAGCGCAAACATTATTTAAAGAGCGGTGCTACTCTACCGCCTGAGTAGTACCACTACATTTGACCGATAGGTTAAATTGGATTTTCTTATTATTTTTTTTTTTCAATTTTTATTCATATTTTTTTTATCATTTTAAAACATATTTAAAAAATAAAAAAATATCATTATACTAATAGTTACTTCCTTAACCATTAAGTAAAAATAAAAAAAATTAAAATAAAGAAGGTGTCAAAATGAAGTGTCAAATTTAGATGTCAAAGTAGCATTTTGCTTATTTAAAAAACACCATGCATATAACTAACTAACCAAATAAACTAAATCTAAAAATAAACCAATTGTAAATGCAACCACCAAAATAAAAAGGTTCAACACCAAAGTACATAATAAAAGTCACAGAATCACTAATTACCAACTATTTAGCTTATAAAAAATTACAATTACATATATATATATATATATATAAAATGTACTTTTATACTAGCTAGAGGTGAGTTGAATTTAATCCAGGATTTCTTTTCCTCTTCTGTTTTCTATGTAGGACGACTCTCCAGTAAATACACCATTCCAAAAGACAACCATTCACACATGCATTGCATATACCTTTTATTATTATCCAACCTAAAAACATTTTCCAACATACAAGTCAACATGTTAAATAGTAAATACCACTGGCAACGGCACCGTAAAGTAAATGAATTGTTCGTGGCGTAATTACACATCAACATCTCTGAACTACAACTATTGGAAGAAAAGCTGTTATTGCCCCCCTTTTGTTATTCATCTAAAATTATGGTGCTTATAAGCAACCATCCTCGGTGCCGCTCACTCAACCACCACCTCTCCACAGCTGCGGTCGAGGTCATTCCTTTGGAAAGAAAGACCGAATCAAACAGTCTTTTATAATTACAAATACAACACTATAAATACAGGAAACATTTGCCCATAAAAAATAAAATAAACTACAGAAAAACATTCCTTTCTACACAGGTGATGCAGAAAGTAGAAAGTCTGGCTGTAGTCTCTGTAGCAGAATCCCACAAAAGGGACACAAAGGTTTTGAGGGTACTTTTACAACAGATGACTTGGTAGAAGATTTAAAATCAACTTGGTTTCTAGGCATCGAAAAAAGAGTCTCAGGCGCCAGTCTGAAGGCCCGTCTATTACAACATATGCAAAACCATAAGGGACTAGTAGGACAAATCTGCATAGAAACTGCACACCTTGGTAGTGTGTGGCTCTGACCAATACCACTTTCACCTTCTAGACCTCGGCAAAAGCCAACTTCTGGTGAATCAAATGGAACTAGCGCTGAACAATAGCTACATTGCTCCACTGCTGCACATTCACTGCATTGAAGTCCATTTTTTTAGGAAAAGCAAATGATAAGATGGCCAACATAATTCATTAGCATGACTCACAGCATTTAAATGTCTTTCGTATATCAGATAAACGGAACTAGCAAAAATAACCGAATATATTAAAATTACATGAAGAAGTTCGCTCACTGTATAGAGCAGAAGAAAGGTGTACCTCGTCTCGTGCCTTCCAACTTCTGATGCAAGGGCTTTCAGTTGATCGCTTACATGTTCATGATTAAGTGCAACCCACCGCTCCATTTGTGCTAATCCAATAGGAGACCAATACCCAGGTCGAGAAGCAGTGGTGGCTCTATGGGACATACGGCTTATAGAAGCAGAAAAGCTAAGACCCAAAAGCCTCTCGCGGAGTTCTCTTTCACTGCTGAAAAGTAACTCCATCCACATGGGCAGTTGCCTCCCTTCAGCACTACTTAATCCTCTCAAGTTCTCCAATTTTCTGTTTATTTGATTGGCCTTCAGCTCCGATAGCATGACACATCTACAGATTATATTTAGAAGGTGCAGCTGACGAGAATTAATCTTTGACAAACTTGCAGAGATGCATGGCAAAAGCTTTTTAGCTGGAAGGCCAACCTCGGACCCCGTAGATGAAAATGAGAGCCATTTAAGCAGTATATGTTCTACAAACTTCGAAGCTGTCTGCTTGAAAGCCAATAATGATGCTATGATATCCCAAACAACCAGAGGCTCATCCAAATGTTCATATTTTTTCAATGACCAAAGAATATTGGACTCCCAACATGCCAATTCCTTCTCTGGAAAACCAGGGAATCCCTTCAGTGCCTTCACATCAAGTGGAGCAGTGTTTGACAAACGATCCAGTTGTTGCCCTCCAATCCAGTAAAACTCAACCACTGCCTTTTGAGCCCTGAAAGTGTTTGTAGCAAGTCAATTTCCTACGGCATTTTGCTTTTCATTTTCTGAAGAAACTTCAGTGACTTCTTTCTTGTCACTATATCACTTCTTCATATTGAGAATAAGGCTTAATTATGTTGAGTTGAGCTCCATTCTATGCTGCTTTTCCTTTATGTTTTGTTCTCATTTCTAAATCTTCCAAAACCGTATTTTGAAAATTTAACCAATCCCAAATCTAAATACAGACACATGCATTCATATGAACGCATCCACAAACACTAAAAAAAAGTTGTAGCAGAGACACAGCATTTAACATGAGAAGTATTACCTTGCTTGGTACATTGGATCCAACAGTTCAAGATCCAAATTGCGTGCCTGAAAACATTAATCACAAATCATTGCTCTTTCAGATGTAGTATACAGAAATATAAGTTTGAATCATAATATCTTCACCCTGCCTTCCCTCATCCTCCCATGCTCACAATGGTATAATAAAGATAGTTAATGTCAGCTCTCTAAACCCATACAACTGATTCAGTTAATAAATAGATCCCTCCTAGAAGCGTAAATTACAAGTAAGGAGCCACATCAATATGTTCTTGTAATAGTAGGACATTTATGCCTTCACATAAGCTTGGATAGGTCAATAGAATGTCAATGCAACATAGCGATTATGAGAAAAAGGGGCATTGAGAATATGCATTCAAGAATACAATGGCTAGGAAACTTGACAGGCTGCAGTTTATTCCATAACAATCCAACTGCTATGGCATAACTTAAACCATTTTTCCTTTCAACTTGCCATGATTATAATAGTCTGAGGAGATACCCATAAACAAGAGAAGGATTTTTTTTTTAATAGGTAAGAAGAGATGGACAAATTTTGACAAACAAGATCACCAACTTTTATCAAGATTCCTTTCTTAATGGTAATTCAGAAGTTTGTTGTCTCTCTTCATTATAAGGAAATATTATGGTTTGTAAGATTCATACTTGATCTAAATCAAGGTTAAAACTTGTAATGGTGTAGTTTTGAAATTACCATGCAAACTTACTGGTTCAAATGCTAACCGCATGTCAAAGACAACGTGTTAGTCATAAATTTAAAAATTATAGAAATAATTAAAATTGAAGACAACAACTAGGTTCAGCCTCTAATTGGCTGTTGGAACTTATCAGGAAAAACATGGTGGTTGAAACTTTTTTCCTATAAGTATGCTGTTGAAACTTGAAAGATTAAAATAAAAGAAAGAGAAGAAAAGAGGCAAAAATGAACAATAAGTCGACAGAGGATATACAGAGCTTGGAAACTAGTCACATAAAACNAGGAAAAACATGGTGGTTGAAACTTTTTTCCTATAAGTATGCTGTTGAAACTTGAAAGATTAAAATAAAAGAAAGAGAAGAAAAGAGGCAAAAATGAACAATAAGTTGACAGAGGATATACAGAGCTTGGAAACTAGTCACATAAAATGCAAATAATGAGAGACAGAATGGGGGTGGGGGGACATCATACCATGGCAACCACAAGATTTCCAGGGGACATTGCCACGCCAATGCATGATATAAATACGTCTGGAAGCTGTAAAGAGTCCACGTTTTGTAAGAACTGAGAAAAAAATTAGAGAGAGAGAGTGTGTCCAAAACACATAACATACATCAGCTGAGCTCCTAAGATGGGGTGTATTCGAAGGAATGGGTACTTCACATAGAGAACTCCCACGTACAATCCAGCTACGCACAAAATTATCCTGCCATTATTCAAGAAAATCGTCATCATATTATTGAGACTATGAACCATCTGCAGCAGTAAAAAGTGCATTTAAATGAAAAAGGAAAGAAATAATAGCAACACACTGTTACACTCATGGTCCATACGTACTTCGAAATTATATCAAGCTTACATATCAATAATGGTACTTTCATATTTATTTATTTATTTTGCTAATGCTAAAGATCACAGCCTGAACATCCAGAGGATGATATGAGGTATTTAGAATCAGCTCAAGTAGCAAAGAGCAAGAACTCCTCCTCATTCACCAGTTTACAAAAACTCTTTCTTTTAAGCTTATTAGAAAATATTTCTTCTAATGAGAACTATATATTTGGCATTTTAATAGGATTTAATTGATTATACCCTGTGGGAAAATTAGAAGACAATCGAGTAAACAACTTTTCAGTTCTACAGGGTGCCAGTATCAAATTACTGGTACTTAATCTGATTTTCCATACACTTGTTGCATAACATAACAATCCGCTACAGGTATATTAATTCGGTAGGGCATAACATAAAAATTACAAGTAGAATGTGATAATAACTTCCATTAAAAACTGATTCAGTGCTACAAAATTAGAGAAATTTCACACAAATGGAATATCAAATAAAATCGTTAGTTCACTAATTAAAATACTATAATACACAACTGTGCTTTATGTATTGAAATACCTGGCTGCAGCTGTACAAGCAAGATCCATCAAACGCCCAAGCTAAGCCTGTAACCTGAGGGATTTCATTATTCAATAAATTAACAATGGAAGGTACATAAAGTTTAACCAGGAAGAAGATACCTACAACATTGTCATGAGCATCATATGAGCCAAATTTCTCAAAATTGTTGCTATATATATCACAATTCCAAACTTCAAAAGATCCAGATCCTTTGCCAACTGCTAAGAGCATTTTATGCGTGGACTTAGCAGGCATACTAAGTGAAAGCACCGAAACTGGGGCAGCATCAGCAATTATAACCTTTATAGAAGTTCAAAATCAGGATAGATTTAATACACTAGATATAAAAAATATGCAGAAAGAGGTATCTAAAAGTAAGAGCTACCTTCTTCAATAGGAAAAGGGGAGTGGAATTGACTTCTGATGAGTTCAGCAATTCTTTATCTTTCCCTAGCCAGATCCTCACACTAAAAGTGCAGAGAAGGAGAAAGGAGCAACATAGATTTTTTTTAGTTTTTTTTTTCAAGTATAAAAGGAACAGAAAAATTATAACCCATTTCCATTTATTTAATCTCTAGGAAAAGTTTATAGTAGTTGCATATTTAAAAAGCTGAAATACTGCCTAGACAGGCACAAACTAATACAAACTATTGAAATTGAAAATAACAATGCATCTTTCAATATCCAGGGATCAGGTCACAGCTGAACATTGATGACTTGAGTTTTCAAATTTTAATTTGAACAGAACCTTTTTTGTATGTCATCAGAGGGGGGAAGCTTTCACGTGGTAAATAATTGGGACATTCCTGCTTCGTCAGGATTGGATTGCTTTCTAATCTCCTCTGAGTGGGAAGTATACTTTCCTAGCACATCTCAGAAGAGGCCAGTTAGACTTTGCTCCTATCATATTCCTATTCTTCTGGATTGTGGGGATATAAGGCGGTACAAGACAATACAGGTTTGAAATATATAGCTGAAATAATCGGGCTTTGTGTAAAAAGTCAAGCTTTGGTGGGAATCTAACCAGTTTCAAGTATTTTTTTTGGCACAAAAATTTACAGCATAGAAGGTGATTTACAAGTGTGGAATGAAGAGGTGTTTGGGGATGTTGAGCAAAAAGAAGAAACTTGTTTCTGAAGAGTTACAAGGCCTTGAGTGATGGAGGAAGATAGACCACTGCAGGAGGAAAAAGGTTTGAGCAAGACAATGCTGATCAGTATCCAGAAAATGATAACTCTTATGAAGGAGATATGTGGGAGACAAGGTGTATACATAAGAGAAGTGAGCAGCTATAACTAATATTTATTTTATGATTAACAAAAAAAAAAAAAAAATTGATTGACATGAGAAGAAGTTCAAGTACACAAGGTGTATACAAGAGAATCCTCAAAAACTCCAGTATGAGACTCAAGTTGTGAAAAAAACTAACATAAGGAACAAAACCCCTCCAATGCTGACAGATAATTCATGCAAAGAAAGCATATTTAAGTTCAATGAAAATTTTCAATGCCCTCAAAAGAACGACTTCTATTTTCGCTTCCAATTGTCTGAAGAGGAGAAAGCAGCCTTATGATAATTAAAAAGCCATTGCCAGCAAAAGCTCACATCTATCACCTTCTTTGTTACCCATTTAACTCCAAAAGCAATAAAAACAAAATACCATAAGTATCTTTCTCATGAGCAATGAAGCAACAAGTAATCCACAGATTCGCCACAACTGTTACACATACAACACTAATTGCACCAAGACAAAATTGTAGATAATCATTTAAATTAACCAGACAATTGGACAGAACGTTTGTCTCGCAAGTCCGTGGAATTTATATCAAGCAGATGATACCATCAAGCAAAAAGGATCAGATTGAAGTCATTGTAACGGGCAGGTAAAGAAGCATCCCTGTCTATCATTGACAAAAAATTAATTGCTAACAAGTGAAGACATCCATATCACAAGGGAACTACCGATACCAATAACAATATACTCTCATACCTAACTCACCTCCCATCAGAACTCCCAGTAGCCAATAAAATCTGAGGATTTGAAGAATCAGAAGCAAGTAATGCCCAACTGATTGATGTTATCCACGAAAGGTGTGCCTGAAGGAGCCCAACAAGGGTTACAGTAGTTGGTCCCCTACTGCACTCAACAGAGTAGCATTCTGGTATGTAAACTCTCCATATAGAAATGTTACCAGACTTGCAACCAAGTGCAAGTAGAGAAACAGATGAACCAGTCTGAGGAACTGGACAAAGTTCACATGATAACGGCAGCAATGGAGACCAGGCAACAGCGAGTGATGACAGCATTGCACTGCGTGAAGCATATTGACTTGCAGTAATCTGTGGGAGTGTGCACTTTTCTGGTATCTGCTCAAGCGATTTTGCTTTAGAATTAGACATGGGAACAATTTGAAGTGAATTTTCATCTCCCAGTTGGCCACAACTTATCTCAGGCACCTAGATATCAAGTGTTAGTAATTCAGTGTTCCAAGCACGCAAATTGCTAAATTGAAAAGTTCAAGC
>QEOT01000182.1:210633-261023 GCA_003123785.1 Pterocarya stenoptera
ACGCAATGGTAATGTCATCATACATTTAGTAGAAACTGACATTCCATACCCTGAGTTAGCAGCCAATCCAAGTGGGGACCATGCTATTGATCGAACACAAGGTCGGCGATCCCGGGATAAACAGGTAGGTAACAAGCAGCCAGAGAGTAATTCTGCATATATAAATGAAATCCTACAATGAAATTGGTGAAGGATGCAATGAAACAGTGCACATTGGGAAATACCCCGATCTCCCTTTGGGGGCCACTTATAAGTCGAAGGTGATTTGGGATGGTATCATAGAAAAGATAGAAAGGAGGTTGGCAGGCTAAAACAGGATTTGGGGGAAGAATCACCTAAATCAAGAGTGCTCTTTCCAACCATCCTATGTATTTTCTATCATTATTTCCCTTGCCTTCAGGTGTGGCTAATCAAATTGAGAAGATCTTTCGTGCATTTTTGTGGGAGCTTTTTTTTTCTTTTTTTTTTTTGGGCAGGGTGGGGAGGGGGAACAAGTTCCGCCAGGATAATTGAGAAAAGGTTTGCACCCAGAATTTCAAGCGGATGGTTGGTGGTGAACCCCTAGGGTTAGGCTCAAGTGGTAAGAGCCTTGATGTCAATGGTATGTTGGGTGGTTACAACTTCTAAGGGCCATCGGATTGGGGCAATTTTTTCTAGAATTACCCGCGGTGGACTTGCGGGAAACTCCTTGCTAAGGGCTTGTGCACCCCCGGGATTAGTCAGGACTTTGCTCCAAACATCCAGTGCCAATAGAAAAATAAGAATCTTGTCGGGAAATGGTCATGACGGTATCATCAGGAAGGGGAATCATTATGGAGGATCATCATCGATGCCAAATAAAGTGATGGGGGGGGGGGTGGTTGGCGCCCAAATTTATCGAGAGCTACGCATGGTGTGGGGTTGTGGAAAAAAATGGATTTGTGGTTGACAAGGGATTTCGAGTCAGATTTTGGCATGGCATTTGGTGGGGTGATACAGCCCTCAAGATAGAATTTCCTACCCTCTTCAGGATTGCTTATGATCAGGATGCTTCTGTGGCAGATTATTTAGACAGCTCTAGTGGATCTTTAAAGTGGAATGTGCGTTTTCAGTTTGTTGTATGCTTCAAACATTGGTAGTGGTGAGATGGATAGGTTGCTTTGGATTAACCCGGGGAACAAGAAATTCAAGGTCCAATCCTTGTACATGGTCATGCCAAGTCAATCCCGTAACTCTTTTCCTTGGAAGTTCATTTGGAGGAGTAAGGTGCCTCTCAAGGTTGCATTCTTTGGTTGGATGGCTTCCCATGCGAAAATTCTAACTATGGACAATCTGAGAAAGTATAGACTCGTCATTTTGAATTGGCGCTCTATGTATAAAAAGTATGGTGAATCCATGAATCATTTATTACTTCACTATTAGGTAGCAAGGGTTTTATGAGATAGATTTTTAATAGGATTGGTATTGCTTTGGTGAGGCATTGGAGGGTGGCGGATCTTTTGGCTTGTATTTTGTTTTCTAGATAATCAAGAAGTTTTATTCATAAAAGTAGGCAAAGCCCAAGTACATAGGGAGGATACATGAGAAGTACCTAACTAGGGTTTACAACCGAAAGCAGAAAATCTTTTGGCTTGTTGAAGAGGTTTCTAGGGTACCCCCAGATTGTAACCATATGGAAAATGATTCTTCTATGTCTCATATGGTGAATTTGGTTTGAAAGGAAAGGCTGAAGTTTTGAAGATAGTAACGCTCATTGGAAGAGCATAAATGTTCTTAATTGGGCTAGTTTTCATGATTTTCTTGTTTCCTTTTCTAGTTCCTAACTTGTCATTAGGTGCTCCCTCTTCTATACTCCTTGTGTACTAGGGCTATGACTTATTACTTGTTTTAATAAAAATTTATTTTACTTCTCAAAAAGAAGTTTTGCTATTTAAACTTAAGCAGCAAATACATACCTTTCCTATCCACAACACCAAGTGGAAAAGGTTCGCCAACGGGGACTGTGATAAGGCCACGAGGTCCAAAAGGCAATGCCGGATTCTGAGAATGAACAAATTGCTCATCAAATAGAGTGAAGACTGTGTTTACTTTCAAATCAAAGTAGTTGTTCCTCAAACAAGTCTCCAGGGATATTTTGGTTTTTTGACAGACCCCTCGACATCAAACCTATACTGCTGTGAGTTTTGAGGAAAATTCACCCTTCTATCTGGAATTTATGCCCAATGTGACTATATATATCTCCAAGAAGGAGACATTTCTCAGAAAGCACATCACTGTAAATTCTATGATTTTACAAGTAAGCCTTGCTCTTTCTTATCAACAATAAATAACAAGTGAAAAAAAAAAGTAACTTTTCAAATTTATGAAGCAAAAACAGCAGAAGATGTAGGTAACACTTTCATACTTGAAGAAAAAGATTTTGCAACTGTTGTGTAAAAACTTACCACAAACAATCCAACATAACGATAGAGATAAATTAAATTTAGTCTCGAAAACTTTTGGAACCTTTTGGACACAACGAGAACCAAGTTACTAATGCGGTTGGTTGAATTACCAGTATAGTGACGAGGTGCCCTGAAGCGACGGCGATTAAATTCTCGTCGGACCAGGCAATGGCATTCGGGTATGAAGGCGGGGCCACCAGCGGCACGGCCTGGAAGCACAACGCCATTGCAAAGCCCAAGCCCACCTTACACCCGAGAGGCTGTAAATACAATCACCACCGCCCTCCCTCTCTCTCTGTCACAGAAACTATTTCTGTATGTGAACGGGTTACCGGCGGACAGAGCTCCGAAGAGAGTATCTTCAACGCGATTTTTCCCGGCGTCAGCCTTCAGTCAAATCTGACTGAGAAAAAGTTAATGCCTTTTATAATTCGGAGATTCTCCTCTAAATGAAAACTTGGCCGCCGACGAGAGCCACTGACTCGGACCACCTCTCAACTTCAACGACCACTCGGAGAACAACAGACTCAAAGCTCCAAAAAAGCTAAACGCACACGATGTGTCCGTCTCCAAACAGGAATTCAATGTTTTGCTATCATACAATTCTTAAGCGATGAGGTCATGGGAGTTTTATGGCGACGACAACTGGGGTTAACCGGTCGACCGGTTTTGTATTTTATATTTTCTAGAATCGAACTATGTATATGCCGGTTTTAAAAATTTATGATCAATTCATTATTAAGATTTTTCAGTTTTTTTAATTTCAATCTGGTCCGATCCGATTTTTTCAATATTATGATTATCTATATTAGCAATAATATAATATTAATTCTGCTATATACAACTGTTGGCACGGAACCGGCTGAAGTCAGCTGATATTTTATTATATAAAAAAATAGAAAATGAATGAAATATGGCAAACGAGGGAAATTGAAATATGTCTTCTCATTGTGGCTGTCTTTCCTTGAGCAAAACCAGAGAGTTTATGTGAAGCTGAAGCATTCCGTCCTTGATCACTGTCTTGGGTTTGAACCTTGAGACACGAGAGCCTCTGTTTTATATGTCCTAAAACAGAGCATGCACTTGCCGCCCGTCATAAACATGAACTG
Organism: Pterocarya stenoptera; assembly: GCA_003123785.1. Classification (NCBI taxonomy): domain Eukaryota; kingdom Viridiplantae; phylum Streptophyta; class Magnoliopsida; order Fagales; family Juglandaceae; genus Pterocarya; species Pterocarya stenoptera. The sequence goes on from QEOT01000182.1 coordinate 214,166, forward strand.
CTGTTAAAACAATACTCACAGTATGGAAACACTCACATTACTCCTGTCCAGAGGAGTTGTATATATATATAGCAGCTTACAGATGTTGTAAGAATTACCAAACTTGTATCCTAGAGTAATTATAGGAATTGGCATAATATAGGAAAGACTAGCGTATTACAATCTTTACATAAAAGGAAAGAAGTGAAGGAATACAATTCCTCAGATCAAGGAATGGATGTGAGCTTGTTGTCATGTGTTGACTTAATCCTACTGTCATCTATTTTGGAAGGTGTTTCCTTTATAGCAGTAAGCCTTTTCATTCCCACGGCAAGCCGCTAGCAGCGCTTCCTCTTCACGTTGCTGCTCAAAGCCGCAGCACCACTAAACTACGACAACCATCGTTAGCCAACGGCATCGAAGACCCACGTTGATGAAGACTCGACTACTGTGGCTCACAGGGGAAAAAAAAAACCACAGTCAGCACAGCCTCCACGGACAGCCTAGTACCACCCGTCTCTGCTCACTCCCCAACCATCTCCTGTTTTCATAACTAAGAACAGAGCAAGCTGAGGATGCACCACTGCAGAGCCTTTCTTTGCCGTTTGGTTTGGCTCGAAAGGTGGTGGTGTTTTGAGTCCGTTATGGATGCCTGGTGCAGGTAGTGGAGAGGGACTAGAAGCAGGGATGCCCGCAAGGGTTGGAGTGACGCTGCGAAGCTACTGGGTGCTGCAGAACCGTGGGTTGTGAGCCTCGTTTGCCATGAGAAGGGCTTTCGTGGGTTGGCCGTGCGGTGGTGGAGCATCATTTTCTTAGCCATGGAGGATATCTCGAGCAACCCGTGCCCAGCCTAGTAGCAACCGGGAACCCAGCACCACTGCCCAGCCCAGTAGCAACCGAAAACCCTGCACCGCTGCCCAGCCACCGGAAATTTCCAACATGGTTGCTCTGTTTGCACAACACCGAACCAGAGGAATATTTTCCTCCCCACCGTGAGCCACAAACCAGCCACCCCACACCGCCAGCCCCCCTCCACCTCGGCACCACCTGCACAGAAATCTCCCCCGGGCACTTCACGCCACCTCAAGCCATGTTTCTCTCGATAACCCCCTCCCCTCTCACGGATTGCTTAGTGGTGATGGCTCGGAGAAAGAGAACATTAGAGAGTGGAGAAGAAAAAAAAATGGAGAGAATGAGTGAACTAAACAAGCAACGTTGATAGAGAGAGAGAGAGAGGAAACGAAATGATAGACGGGAAAAAATAAAATTTTTTATGCAACCGATTACGCGGGGTTCCCCTAGCCAGTTGCAAGTAGAGTTTTCCATATGATATTTATATATACTAAACTATTAATCTATTTATATTATAGTATAAGTATTACAGATAACAATCACGACAGCTCACGGACAACACCTTAGCTGTTACAAGCTTGATTCTAAGCAAATCTTTGTATTATTATTTCAGTTATGATTTTGAGTTAATTATAATTATTTGTATTTAAAGTCTTTCCTTATTTGAGCTTACATACTCTCTATAAAAACAGAAAGTGTATATGAATAAAATTGTATCTTTCCATCAATTGTAAACCTTCTGTATGGTCTCAGAGAACTCTTCTCTCTAACGAGATTATCAAACATTCGATCCTATGGCTTCCCATAGTTCTAATTCCCCAGTATCAACCCATCCAGTCAACACGGTAGAACAACAACTGTTGGTTTTTGTCGATGTCAGCACTCAATTACCCTTGAAACTTACCCCTACCAACTATCCTTCATGGAGGGCTCAGTTTGTCACTCTTTTCATAGGATGCGATCTTATGGGCTTTATAGATGGTACACTTCAATGTCCATCGCATGGTGACCCTACTCAGCCACCATCTACTACCTACACACTATGGTATAGGCAAGATCAACTCTTGCTTCATGCCATTTTTGCCTTAGTCTCTGAAGCAGTGATGCCCCTCGTTGCATTTGTGGCAACCTCTTACTCGGCATGGGAGAGACTTAGGCATTTATATGCTAACAAATCTCGCACTCGTGTTATGCGGCTCAAGGAGGATCTCACGCTAATGCAGCGTGGAAATAAATCTGTTAGTGACTTTGTTCAATATGTGAAAGTACTTGCAGATGAACTAGCAGTGATTGATGAACCACTTTCGGCAGGCAACATCACGCTATATGTCTTGAATGGACTAGGGACAGATTTCAAGGAGATTGTTGCACCTATTCGAGCTAGAGAAAATCCACTCAGTTTTGAGGAACTTCATGATCTACTAGTTGGCCATGAAAATTATCTCAAAGGGCTGGAATCTGCAAATGCTACTATGATTGCAACGACAAACTCTACTCAACGTCGCAGTAATCAAAATAAGTTCACCAACAAAAAACAGGGGTGTTTCTCTAGTGGTGATAAATGTTACAACAAGTGAGATAAAGGAGGGAAATCATCAACTACATGTCAACTTTGTGCTACACAAGGACATAGCAAAACAATGCCCATCATTCACCAAATGTGCACCCTTGGCAAACTGTGCTACCAGTTCTAATGCCTCGGACAAAAAGTGGCTTTTCGATTTTGCAACATCCCACACAATCACTTCTGACTTATCTAATCTATCTAGTCACTTTGAATACGATGGAATAGATGAAGTCGTTATAGGTGATGGCTCAGGTTTGCGTGTTACTCATGTTGGCTCTATTTCCATTCCCTCAAATTCTCGTACCTTTACATTACCTAGAACTTTACGTGTTCCATCCACCACAAAAATTTAATATCTATGCACAACTTCACCAAGGCTGACAATGTATTTCTTGAGTTTCACCCCTTTGAATTTTTTGTGAAGGATCAGAGCATGGGAATGACACTCCTTCAAGGTAAATGTCAAAATGGTGTATATTCATTTCCTGTACCAGTTGCCACAAGTTCTACTCGTCCTCTTGCATTAGTAGGTGAACGTGTATCCATGGAAAACTGGCATCGGCAACTAGGTCATCCCACCTCTCCTATTGCGTCCCAAATGGTTAATCAAAACTCCTTACCTGTTTTAGCTAAGGATTCTTCTTTGACAAGTCTTTGTAATTTTTGCAAATGCAATAAAAGTCATCGGCTCCCTTTTGAAAACACATCTCTTATTAGTTCTCATCCATTAGACTATATATATGCTGATGTTTGGGGTCCGGCTTCATTCACTTATGTTGATGGTTTTAAATATTATGTAATATTTATAGACCATTACACAATGTACACATGGCAATTTTCACTTTGCAACAAATCTGATGTGCAACAATCTTTACTCAACTCAAAGCAATGTTGGAAAATCAGTTTGAAAGCAAAATTAAAAAATTTTATTCGGATAATGGAGGGGAGTTTCAAGCACTACGTGTATTTCTAGCAAATAATGGTATCGGTTTCTATACTTCTGCACCTCACACTCCCCAATAAAATGGGACTAGTGAGCGTTGTCATAGACATATTGTAGAAACTAGTCTTGCTTTGCTCTATCAAGCCTCCCTCCCGTTGTCTTATTGGTCACACGCTTTTCAAACAGCTGTTTATCTAATAAACAAAATGCCAACCAAAGTTCTTAAAATCAAATCTCAATTTGAAGCTCTCTTTGGAAGACAACCAAATTATTTGAAACTAAGAATATTTGGTTGTCAATGCTTTCCTTGGTTAAGACCATACAGTGCCACCAAACTTCACCTGAGGTCTCAACCATGCTTGTTCGTCGGCTATTGCACTTCACAAAGTGCTTATAAATGCCTTGATCTTCAGTTATCAAAACTCTTTATGTCCAAACATGTTGAATTTGATGAAAACATTTTTCCATTTCATGGTTCCAACACTCATCCATTTTAATCGAGTGTCACACCTGCTAATGCAAGTACTCCAGCAAAATTGTTGCAACTGGTGCACCAAACAAGAAATACATAAAATATCGCTCTGCCTCTACAGGATGTTGCTTTTGATGCATTGGCCTCTTCAAATCCGAGCCCTTATACAGAACTACCTGCACCTTCAAGCAAGCCACCTGCACCTTCAAGTGAGCTACCTGCTCCAACAAACAACCCATCATTGCCATCATTTGCCTTACCATCGAGAAATCATTCCATGACAACCAAATCAATGAATAACATTTACAAACCCAAGCAGCTGTACATGGTTACCAAGCATCCTTTACCTCAACTTGTTGAGCCAACCTGTATCATGCAGACCATGAAAGACCTAAAGTGGCGGCAAGCAATGTCAGATGAATTCACGATGCTTGTGAAACATGGAACTTGGGACCTTGTTCCTAAAATAGATGCAAATAATCTTGTAGGCTTCAAATGGGTATTCTAAATTAAAAGAAATCCTGATGGAAGCATTGAGCACTATAAAGAGCATTTAGTGGCAAAGGGTTTTCATCAAAGACCAGGCCTTGATTAGACAGAAACATTTAGTCCTGCAATAAAACCAGTGAATGTCCGTTCAGTACTAACTATTACAGTGAGTCTTGGCTAGTCCTTATGGCAACTCGACATAAACAATGTCTTTCTACAAAGAACCCTACATGAGGTTGTCTACATGATTCGGCCACATGGTTTTATTGATTCTAATTTCCCGAATCATGTTTGCAGGCTAAAGAAGTCCATTTATGGACTAAAACAAGCTCCAAGAGCTTGGTACAAAGAGTTGCAGCAGTATCTACTTCAATTGGGTTTCATAAACTCAAGAGTCGATCCATCTTTATTTATTCTTCGGCAAAACACATTAATAATATACTTGCTTGTGTATGTGGATGATCTTATCATCACAGGAAGTGACTTAGCTGTTGTCAACAAGATGATCAAACAATTAGGAACGAGATTTTCTCTTAAAGATCTCGACCATCTCCACTACTTCCTAGGTGTGGAAGTCAATCCTTGCAAACAAGGGCTATTCTTAACACAACACAAGTATATCAGAGATATACTCACTAGAACGAGGATGTAGGGTGCTAAAAAGGCGCAAACACCACTTGCTTCAAAAGACAATTTACAAAGTAATGATGGTTCCACACCGGTTGATGCAACTGAATAACATAAAGTCATTGGAGCATTGCAATACTAGCACTTACAAGGCCAAATATAGCCTTCCCAGTCAACAAGCTAGCTCGGTTCATGCAAAGGCCAAGTACACTTCATTGGCAAGCTATAAAAAGATTGCTAAGGTAGCTCAAGCTCACTGTAAATCATGGGATTTTAATTAGAAGCACAGACAAATTAATTTTACATGGTTACTCTGACACAGATTGGGGAGGAAATAAAACTGATCGCACATCAACTTCTGCCTATCTCATTTTTCTAGGTGCGACACCTATATCATGGTCCACTCAGAAACGTCGTGCAGTTGCAAGATCATCCATAGAAGCTGAATACAGATCCCTAGCCACAGCAGCATCAGAACTCGTTTGGATCACTTCTCTGTTTAGTGAACTTCATATTTCAATCCCAAAAGCTCCTACAATTTATTGTGACAACATTGGTGCTACTCAATTCATCCTTAATCCAGTTTTCCACTCCCGTATGAAGCATATAGCAATTGATCTACATTTTTTTCGGGACTTAGCTGGAAAAGGAATCTTAAATGTCTCGCATGTTAGTACCGAAGATCAACTTGTTGACTTGCTCAGAAAGAGTTTATCCCATCAAAGATTTCATAAGCTATCAACCAAGATTGGTGTTGCCGATGGAACACACATCTTGAGGGGGCATATTACAGATAACATTCACGACAGCTCACGGACAACACCTTAGCTGTTACAAGCTTGATTCTAGGCAAATCTTTGTATTATTATTTCAGTTATGATTTTGAGTTAATTGTAATTATTTGTATTTAAAGTCTTTCCTTATTTGAGCTGATGTACTCTCTATAAAAACAAAAAGTGTATATGAATAAAATTGTATCTTTCCATCAATTGTAAACCTTCTGTAATAAGTATATTATTTTAAAATAATTAACACATACTAGTCTAGTATTAAATTTAACAATAATCTATATAAGTTCTAGACTTTATGAGTATTTATGATCAAATATGTAAAAATATATTTATCCTTGATATATATCAAAAGTAAGTTTATATTAATAACTTAATATCAATATATGTTTACAATTAAGATTTATATGTTATAGAAAAAAATATAATATTAATTTTATGTTATATTACATGTTATATTATTTAGTAATTTAGCATATAATATATACAATATAATATAAAAGATTATAAATATATATACCAATTCAGTTCAATTTAAACCGATTTTCAAAATATGAAAATTGGTACTGCATTGGTTTAGGATCGGTTTCGATTCTTTAATAACGGGTACCACACCAGACCGCTTACAAATTGGATCGAACCTACCAGTTTAGTCCGGTTTGGTCCGATTTAACTGGTTTTTCGATTTTTTTTACACCCCTAACAACAACTCCCATAAAATGTTTTGTTGCAATAGATTAATTTCATTACACTAATTATTTCTTTTTAGTCTATTTGTATATTCGTCTATTGACCAACCAAATACCTTTTTTTGTTTTTTTTAATCAAGCATTTCTAATATATANCTGGTTTAGGACCGGTTTCGATTCTTTAATAACCGGTACCACACCAGACCGCTTACAAATTGGACCGAACCTACCAGTTTAGTCCGGTCTAGTCCGATTTAACTGGTTTTTCGATTTTTTTTACACCCTTAACGACAACTCCCATAAAATGTTTTGTTGCAATAGATTAATTTCATTACACTAATTATTTCTTTTTAGTCTATTTGTATATTCGTCTATTGACCAACCAAATACCTTTTTTTTTTTTTTTAATCAAGCATTTCTAATATATAATAACGATAGCTATAGAATGTTAGGGTGGATCTTTTCCACTGTCTATATACAAAAAGCATCTAGGTAGATTATCTAAGGGCAAGCTTCCAAAAACATGATTGGTTGCTGCCCATTGCGCAACTGGGTACATACATCGGTTTTGAAATCGATGAATTTTGATAAATTTCCATTATTGGTGGCAGTGAGAGATTTGTTGTATATCCGCAATGATTGGTGAGATCTACCGAAAGGAAGAAGAATTTCGGTCTTCAATGGTTGTAAGGACAGATTGGGCATCACCTTCTATTATTGCAAGATCCTGACTATTAGCCATTTTTGTAGCTAGTAACTTCGCACTGGCCTCAGCTACGAGAGGATTTGTTGTGTGAAGTTTTTCTATCATAATTTCCAAGATATCTCCATTTTAATTCCTGCAGATTGCTGAGGCTACAGAAAAATGATCTCTTACTGCAGCATCAAAAGAGAAGTTTTGAAAATATAATGGGGGTGGCTTCCATACTTTTTTTTCTTTTGTATTGCTTAATCTCCCATGTTGCCCTATATATCTCATAGATCTGGTTAAGCTAAGTCTTTGCTTGATCAACAGAAAAAGACTCAGCTTTCTCTTTTGTCGTGTGGTTGTGGATGATATCATTTCGCTTTATCTAGATAAAATTCAAAATAACAATTGCAAATAATTGGAATTGATGTTTCTCGCTATCTTGTAATCCCAATTCCTTTTCTGGATTTATGATTATTTTGATCCAGTCCATCATAGAATTAATGGGGATTCTTGTCAGATTTAAGGGCCAACTACTCTGCTGCCATAATATTCTATTGATTGGACATTCAATGAAAAGATGCAAGAAAGTTTCTTTCGCTTGATTGCATAGCGGACATTCTTTAGATTCTAGTTGAGGGATTACCTCACTAAGTTGAGAGTTTGTGGGGAGGATATTCCAGAGTATCTTCCAAAGCAGTAATTTGTGGCGATCTTGAATTTTTAAGCTCCATAGATGCTTGAAGAGTGGCATCATTGAATTTTGTTGGAAATGATCTTGTGGGTTTAATGTTGCATGATAAGTTGATTTAACAAAGAATTTGACGTTGAGATTCGAAACCCAAATGACTTTATCTTGATCTTGCACAGATGTTGATAGAGATATTTTTTGAATTTTTGAAATGCTTTCCATATCAAAGAAATCTTGCATTTTTTGCATGTCCCATGTTCTAGGATTGTCTTTAATGAATTCTGAGACTGTAAGGGAAGGGAAGGTTGCGTCCATATCTTGAATCACTTTTGGCTTGAAATTTTTTAGAGAAGGGATCCATGGATTTGACCAGATATTAATTGAGTGTCCATTGAAAATTTGAAAACATCTACCTTTTTTGAGTAAATTTCTTGTGCGGAGTATACCTTTCCACATGCTTGAGTCTGAAGCCTTTGGTAGTGCCTCCCAGAAGCTTGAGGTCTGAAGGTACTTTGATGATAAGATTAAATGCCACAGACCATTACTAGTTCCACTTGTTTCCTAACCAGTCTTTGATAGCAATGCTTGGTTCATTTTTTCCATCAATCTAATTCTCATGCCACCTAATTGTTTTGGTTTGCATATGGATTTCCATTATTTGAGCGTCAGATTATGAGTTTTTCCTATTGGAAAGCCCCACCAAAATTTTTTGAAGTTGGTGTCAAGTACCTTGCATATTGGTTTTGGCAATTGGAAAGAGCTCATATGATATGATGGAATGGTGCTTACTACTGATTTGATCAACATAGTTCTTCTTGCTTGTGCTAGTAACTTTGCTTTTCATTCTTCCAGCTTTCTTCCTACTTTTCTCAACAAGTCATTGTAGTTTTCATTTTTGCTCCTATTGAAAGATGTAGGCAAACCCAAATATTTCATTCTTGCCTGAGACCCTTTATATGGCAGCCATTGAGTGATGTTTGATTTGATGGTTTGGCTGGTGTTCCTTGTGATGAACATAGAGGATTTGCTCAAATTTATTTTTTGCCTTGACCACCTCTGGTATTTTTCCAGGCATTCAGATATTACTTGTGCATTCTTTTCCGTAGCCTTTGCAAAAATGATTGTGTCATCTACAAAAAGTAAATGAGATATGGATGGGCTGCTTCTATTGATTTTCACCCCTCCGAGTTTCCCTTGTGCTTAAGCTTTTAATAGCATTCTTGAGAGAGCTTCCATTACTATTATAAAGAGAAAAGACGATAAAGGATCACCTTGCCTAATTCCTTTATGCAATTTGAAATCCTCTTGGTTAACCATTGATGACTATGGAGAAAATTGCTGTAGTTACACATTCTTTTATCAGATTTATCCACCTCTAATTGAAACCCAAAGCCTTTATTACCATGAAAAGAAAACCCCATTCAACAAAATCAAAAGCCTTTTTGATGTCCAACTTTATAGCCATTAATCCCTTCTTTCCAGTTTTGCGCTTGAGATGATGGAAGACTTCATGAGCTACAATGGTATTTTCTTTGATATTTCTACCGAGGACAAAAACTGTCTGAGGGGGAGAGATGATATTTGCAAGAGTGCCTTTGAGGCAGTTGGCCATTATTTTTGTAATAATTTTGTAACTGATATTTGTGAGACTGATTGAACGAAATTGGCTTGAGGTGTTTGGGTTTTGGTTTTTTGGGATAAGAGCTATGTTGGTGTGGTTTATTTGTTTCAATAGCTTCCCATATCTGAAGAAATTATGTACTGCTAGTATGATCTCTTTTTTTATGATATTCCAATAATGCTTATAAAAAAGAGCCGTCATGCCGTCTGGACCAGGCGCTTTGTTGCTTGGAATTTGCTTTAGAGCTCCTAGTATTTCCTCTTCATTTGGTATGGCATTAAGCAAATCGTTTTCATTGTTAGAAATTTGCTTATCAAAAAGATTTTCAAGATTTTCCGGAACTTGCGGATTTGAAGAGGAATATACAGTTCTGAAATGATCAATAAATGAGGATTCAATTACAAAAGGGTTCAATATCCAATTACTTGGTCCCAGTTTGATGGAGTTTATAGCATTTTTCCTTCTTCAGATTGTTGTTGTCAGATGGTAGAATTTTGTGTTGAGATCCGTAGAAGTGAGCCAAGTAATTCGGGATTTTTGACGCCATAAAATTTTTTCATTCTCTCTTTTTTTGTGAAGTCTAAATTGCAAAAATCTTTCTTTTTCTCGATCATAGGAAGTCATCTGGCTACTTTGTACTTCTAGAAGTTCCCTTTCTAGCTGTTGGATGTTGTTCTGTATTCGCCTAAAACGATTTTTATTCCAGACTTTAAGTGCGTCTTTTGTTGATATGATTTTCTTGCAAAGTATGAAAGCTGGATTTCCTTGATAGTGCTTGCTCCATGCTTCTTCAATTATTTGGTGGCTTAAAGGTTCCTGAATCCAAAATTCTTCAAATTTGAAAGATGATGCATGACACTGCATTGTTATAGTATGCAGTAAAAGAGGGTGATGATCTGATGCTGATGATGCTAAGTGTTGAAGTGTAGCGTCTGAGAAAAGCAATCTCCATTCTTGATTTGCTACTGCTCGGTCTAATCTTTCTCTTATAAGGGCATTCCCGTGTCTGTTATTGGTCCATGTGAATTTTGGGCCCATGTAACCAATGTCAATGAGACCATTTCTATCCATAAGTGCTTTAAGACCCTTGTTTGGATTATAAGAGATAGGTCGTCCACCATGCTTTTAAGTTTGATCTATGAGGTCATTAAAATCTTCCATGCAGACCCAGGGCCCTTGGAAAGCTTGATGTGCTGAGTCTAGATGTCTCCAGAAATTCACTTTGTTCTTCCATTGGGCCGGTGCATATACATAAGTAATTAACCAAGGATAATGTGGAGGATCTGAGTAAACTAAAACTGAGATTGCATTCATATTAATATTGACAGGTTTTATTTCTACACCCGGACGCCACAAAAGTAAAAGTCCCCCTTTTTTACAATCAGCAGGATAGTGAACAAAATGATGGAAACTTATGCTATTTACAATAGTTAAGGTGCGATTATCCGTTACCAAGGTTTCCGAAAAAAAAACTATATCCGGGTTATAAGTCCTAATATTAGCCATTATTGCTTTGGGTCCAGCTAGACCCCTGCAATTCCATGCTAGTGTCTTCATTTGGCTTGGGGAGGCATTTTGAAGCTTGCATTGTTTGCTTGTTTGGACTTTCCTGAGGATTGCTGTGATGGTCTACTGTATGGTGTTATCTTAGCTTTTCCTTTATTTTTTTTCTCTTTCCCCATTGAACTTGACTACATTTCCAAAAGTGTCAAAGCCAAAGTTGATTCCTCTTTCTGTGAAACTTTGATATTGCACTCTCCAGATTCCACCTTTTCTATTTTAATAAGGCGTTGTGATTTTCTCTTTTGGTATTGTGATAGCTCTGCACTTAGTTGTCTTTTAGCTGGAAGAAGATCTTGGGACATATGTAGAGTCTGAGATATTAGAGTACTTGAGACTATATCAGTTGAAAAGCACTATGAGGAAACCGAGTCAATTGGCTGGGTATCTGGAATGGCAATAATTTCTTCTATGATCTCAGGAACTAATGTCATATGAAGGCATAGGGGATTAATGTCCTCTAAAGTTAATATGAGCTTTGTTGATTCCCTAGGAGATGAAGGTGGCAGGCTCAGTAGATGCATGGGATTACATTAGGCCATTTCCAAACAAGTGAATTTGTTTTGGTCTTGGGGCTGGAAAGTAGAATTTCCTTGGGCCAGCAATAAGTTACAAGTGTTGTCTTGGGCCATCAATGAGATGTTTGCATGGTATGGCTTGTTAATAGTGGAAGATGAAAATTGAGTAATGGGCTCACCTTGATGGGCTGAAGAAGATCCAATTCCTTGCTTAGTTTGCTGCACTTTATACCCTTGCATAGCAGAATAAATTTGCTTCCACTGAGTTTTCCAAAGGGCATTCTTTCTGGTCGACACTGAAACCACTGTTGATGTGAAATCTGCTAATTTTTTCCCTACTTCCATAATTCCTTCTGTAGCCTTCAAGATTGGATCAAAAGCTATGAGTGAGATTTGGCTATTAATTGGATTTAATGGGGATGATTTGGTTGTTGGCTTAACAATGATGATATTAACTCTTGCATGTGGAGAATTGAATGAGCTTTGTTCACTGTAGTTGTACAGTGTCTTGGAGCTAGAAGGCGTTGCATACTTAGAGCTCTGTTCTTGCTGCTGGGAGAATGGAAAGGTGGGAAAAATTGCACCAGTTCTGGTTTTTCCATGGAAAATGGATTGTGTGTTGGTGTGCGGTGGCTTACCAGAGTAAGTTGATTCTCTTCCCATCTTTTGTTTGCTGAAAATGGTGCTCTTCTAGGCTGAAAAAGTTGTTGGAGTTAGAGGTTTGTGCCGAGTTCTCCAAGTGATCAATTTCTTCAGGCTGCCCCTCATCGGTATGATGAAATGCTTGAGTGATACCTAGATTGCTATTATACTCTGCTCTAAGCCATGGATTGAATTTAAGTATTGTTGGGAGAGACTGTTGGTAGTTACAAAAAATCTGAGAGTACCCAAGTCTTCCACAAGCATAACAAAAGTCAGACAATCTTTCATATTTGATGGAGACCCAAATTTCATGATTTCCAAGCCTTGGCATCTTGAAACCTTGTTGTAGTGGCTTCATAACATCTATTTCCACTTTGATCCTGATGAACTTTTGTAGGCTATTCCAAAAATAGGATCTTCTACCACTTTAATCAGTCTTCCAAATGCCTTCCCAATGTTGATTGCATTATTGATGTTCATATGGTCAAAAGGTAATCTGTGTACTTGTACATTGAACATAGCATGGTTTAAACAAATCTCTTGAAGGGTTGAATCAAGTGACCACGATTTTAACATTAACAAGTGCCCTTTGAAGTTCCATGGGGCTTGATTAAGAACTCTAAGTTTGTCTTGAGGGGATCTAAAAGTGAAAATGAACTTGTTTGTGTCCATGTCTTCGATTATGAAGTTTTGAATAAAATTCCAAGTTCCATTGATACTAGAGTGAATGGCAAACTTATTCAAAGGCCTGTCAGCTACTAACCTTCCTATCAAGACCTGATCTGATGTTGTCTTTGCTGATTCCGGTGTAGGTTGGAGATCAAGATCATGCCATGACAGAGCTTCTGTTTGGGTGATGAGGGAGTCTATATCCATATTTGACGTCAATTATAGATCCTCTGAAGCTCATACTCTGTGTTGCTAATGAAAAAAAAAGTTGAAAACAAACTGGCTAAGTTATTTGAAGAGAGAGCAAGAAGTTCTGGTGCAGAGAGCTCTAGTGAGAGAGCAGGAAGCTCTAAAGAGAGAGCGGTCCCCCAAATACCTATTTATATTAATTCATAACAATTATATTTTAGAGCACACCCTGCAACAAAAACCCCTTACATACATATTCACAGGAGGAAGCATTCATGTATATACATATATGAGAAATAGAGTGTGCAAATACCGTATATTATTTTTGAAAAAAGTAAGTAAATTTGATCCTCGTTTGAAAAAATTAATTTTTTAATAGTAAACCTCACTTTTTTTTTTTCCAAAAAGGTACGTAATGTTTGCATACTCCATGACTATAACTAGCATTACCCTACATATATATACTAGTCGCATATGTGTACAATGCCTAAAAAATTGTTTAAACTCTTAATTTTATTATATTTTTAATTTATTTAGAAAAACTTAATTTTATGAAGTTATTTTAACATAATCTTCTTCGATTAATTATTTTAATGAAATAAAAATCAATGGATGAGGATAAAAAAAGTTTTTAAGAGATAAAAGAAGTATTTTTTACCTTTAAGATTTTATGTTCTTTCAAAGTTAGTACATATATAATCAATTAATGTGTAAATGGATGGTGTGATTCAACCGAAATAAAAACAATGTTATGAATAAAGAAAATGGGTATTGTTTTTCAATTTTAAAATCCAATAATTATTTAAAAGTTATGGTTAATTGTAATGACAAATAGAAATTGAAAAATCTTTTCGGAATAGAAACCAAATGATTTTTAGTGTATTGATGGATCATTTAAATAAAAATTAAATGAGAAAAAAAATGTAAGGAATAATAAGTGTTTGTGTTAATGCCTAAATTTGCACAACAGGCCAGGATGGAGGAAAGAATTATTCCCGGCCAACGATGATGATTCGAGCGTTGATACAGTGCTCTTTGCATTCATCCAAAAATAAATAATAAATAAGAAAATAAAGACAAATAAAAAGAGGCTGAGATTTACGTGGTTTGACATAATACCTATGTCCACGAGTTGTTTGGGGGGCGAAATCCGCTATAATGGATAATCTTACAATCTCTCATAATCTCACATGCCTCATAATACAATGGAGGAATTCAGGATTTTGGGAGGTTGTAGATGGTGCCTCCCTTGAGGAAGATCCTTTTGAGTCATTGTGTGTGGAATCCAGGCATAGAAAAGTCGTAGAGAGGATATTAGATTTGTGGGGATCTCCTCTTTATATAGAAGTCTATTTCCTTGGAGTCACTTGCCTTGGGAACCCATTTCCTTTTAGATGTCTGAGTCTCTTACCTCAGTCTCTTACCTTTTAGAAGTCTGAGTCTCTTTTTAGCCTTATCTCTTGGCTTGATTTTCAGCTTTATCTTGGGGCTAAATTATAGGTTGTTGGCTGTTGATTTGACCCAACAGATGCTCGCAATTCTTAAGGTCAATTTGCTCATAATAAGAAGGCATTGAGAATCTTCAAGCCAATAATCTGCAGAAAAAATAAATTTTGAAAATTGGTTTCTAGCTTTTTGTTTGTTTTGTGCCAAGTAGTGAAGAGCTCAATTTGGAAAGATAAGCAGGAGATATGCTCGACCGCGTTAGGTGCAAGCGTGGAGCTCGACTTGGGCAGAAGATGTACTCAACCGCATTAGGTGCGAGCGGGAAGCTCAGCTTGGGCAGGAAATGTACTCAACCCCATTAGGTGCAAGCTTGAAGCTCGACTTGGGCGGGAGATGTACTCGACTACGTTAGTGGCGAGTGTGGAGCTCGGCTTATTGGTGCGAACGCGGAGTATTGACTTTGGCAGGAGATAGACTCGACCACATTAAGGTAAAAGTTGAGCTTGACCACTTTGTTGTGGCTGGAGACGGAGCACGAGGTTAGAGTTGAGCACGTCCAAGTTGAGGTTAGAGTTGAGTTCAATTGTGCTAAGGGTGTGAGTGGAAACACTCGGCTTTTGTTTGGCGGGTAGATGCCTCAATAGCGCTAAAGGGGACACTCAACTTATGTTTAATCAGGAGGATGCCTCGACCTTGCTTATGGTGCTAGTGGAGACACTCGACTTTGAGAGCTAGGTGGGAGATGGACTCGACTGCGCTAGGCATCGGCTTTGAGTTTGTTTGTTTGTGTTAATGTTTCCTGAGAGATTGTTTATTGTCTGGAAAAAGTGCATATTTCCATAATTGATTTTTGCTATTTGTTTTCCATGATTCGTTGCATGTTACAATTTATTGTCAGGAAAGAGTGTGTGTTTTCGTGATTGGTTTTGCTATTATTGGTAGTAGTAGACTTTTTGCCCCATTGGTGTAAACTGTTGTTAGTGTTCCCATTTTGTTGTTGGTGTTTCTTGCTAGTAACCTGCACTAAGTGGTTAGACAGCCCATCGACCCCCTGGCCCATCTTAGGCAATTGTCGAGCTCGTTGACTCGTACAGAACGTAACCCGCGCGAGGCGATTGTGGAGTTTAAAGGCTTGTTCCCGAAAGTAACCCATTGGCGGCGGTTATGGCACGAGTGTAAACACTCGAAGTTTGCTGGAGAAGATGTTGTACTTGTATTGCTATTCAGGTGAGAGAGGTCAGGTAGTCTAGAGACTTGCCAACTTGTGGGTGCTTGGGAGATTGAGTGGTCCTTGACCTTTACCGCCTGTTGACTTGTCACGAGGGAGGGTGGGCAATTGAGTGACTTGTCCCGCCTGTTGACTCTCGGCAAGGTATGAGTAAGGTCGGGTGGTCCTTGACTTTTCTTGCTTGTTGGCTCGTCATGAGGGAGGTCGAGCAGTCTGATGACTTGTCCCGCTTCTTGATCCTCAGTGAGAGATAAGTAAGGTCGGGCGGTCCTTGACCTTTCCCACTTGTTGACTCGTTACAAGGGAGGCTGGGCAGTCTAATGACTTGTCCCGCCTCTTGATTCTCGATGAGGTATAAGTAAGGTCGGGTGGTCCTTGACCTTTCCCACCTGTCGATTCATCATAAGGGAGGTCGGGCAGTCTGATGACTTGTCCCCTCTCTTGATCCTCGGTGAGAGATAAGTAAGGTCGGGCGGTCTTTGACCTTTCCCATATGTTGACTTGCCACGAGGGAGGTCAGGCAGTTTGATGATTTGTCCCGCCTCTTGGTCCTCGATGAGGTTATGAGTAAAGTTAAGCAGTCTTATGACTTGTCACGCCTCTTGATCTTTGTAGAGAGATAAGTAATGTCAGGTGGTCCTTGACCTTTCCCACCTATTGGCTTTTGTTCGAAAGAGATGCTTGATCGAGCTAAAAATGAAAATTTGGTTAGTGTAGATAATCCAAATCACAAATGTGAGATTGGCAAACCTGAATCACTTTACTAGACCATGGCGAAGGTTTGTGGTGCGTCGATGAGGCCCACAGGCAGTCATGCTTCAATAATGAAGGTCTGGGGTGCCCACGATACCGAACAGTCTATTATAATGCAAACAGCTTAAAAAGCTTGCGCATCGCCTGGGAGGGGCATTGTAGCCCGTGTTCCATGCCACGCGGCGATTTCTGCAAAGTATATTCCCAGAGTGTGTAACCACTCGAATCCTTGCGGAACCTCGAGGAGTTTCGGTGGGAAAAATCTCCAAAAGCCGAATTTCTTAGTAAAAATGAAATTCAAATAGTATATTTGAGAGAGACAAAATAGAGCAATTTTGTCCCTGCTTTCCATTTTTTCCAACTGGAATTGTTCGCTGATGAATGATTTTTGCCTAGGGAAGTTGTTCGTCCTTGAGTATTTTTATAGCAACGGAGATTGTTCGTTTCTGAATGACTTTTTTTTTGGGTGGCGAGAGGGACTTACTGTGGGCGTGTAAAATACTTTGGGCAAGGAACATACAGTAAGTGAGCACACAGGAGTAGTGACCTCCTCTGTGGTGAGCAAAGTTTTTTTGAGCGGACAATTATCGCCCGTTGTGTGGGCTGCTTGTTGGTCGAGCAAGGGTGAGTTGTTGCCAACCATGAGGGTGGCGAGATGCTACTGGGCTATTGAGCCGCTCAGGGTTGGAGGGCTTGCTTCCCGTCGACCAACAAGGAGGTCGGGCAGTCTGATGACTTGTCCCCTCTCTTGATCCTCGGTGAGAGATAAGTAAGGTCGGGCGGTCTTTGACCTTTCCCATATGTTGACTTGCCACGAGGGAGGTCAGGCAGTTTGATGATTTGTCCCGCCTCTTGGTCCTCGATGAGGTTATGAGTAAAGTTAGGCAGTCTTATGACTTGTCACGCCTCTTAATCCTTGCAGAGAGATAAGTAATGTCAGGTGGTCCTTAACCTTTCCCACCTATTGGCTTTTGTTCGAAAGAGATGCTTGATCGAGCTAAAAATGAAAATTTGGTTAGTGTAGATAATCCAAATCACAAATGTGAGATTGGCAAACCTGAATCACTTTGCTAGATCGTGGCGAAGGTTTGTGGTGTGTCGATGAGGCCCACAGGCAGTCATGCTTCAATAATGAAGGTCTGGGGTGCCCACGATACCGAACGGTCTATTATAATGCAAACAGCTTAAAAAGCTTGCGCATCGCCTGGGAGGAGCTTTGTAGCCCGTGTTCCATGCCACGCGGCGATTTCTGCAAAGTATATTCCCAGAGTGTGTAACCACTCGGATCCTTGTGGAACCTCGAGGAGTTTCGGTGGGAAAAATCTCCAAAAGCCGAATTTCTTAGTAAAAATGAAATTCAAATAGTATATTTGAGAGAGACAAACCAAAGCAATTTTGTCCCTGCTTTCCATTTTTTCCAACTGGAATTGTTCGCTGATGAATGATTTTTGCCTAGGGAAGTTGTTCGTCCTTGAGTATTTTTATAGCAACGGAGATTGTTCGTTTCTGAATGACTTTTTTTTTGGGTGGCGAGAGGGACTTACTATGGGCGTGTAAAATACTTTGGGCAAGGAACATACAGTAAGTGAGCACACAGGAGTAGTGACCTCCTCTGTGGTGAGCAAAGTTTTTTTGAGCGGACAATTATCGCCCGTTGTGTGGGCTGCTCATTGGTCGAGCAAGGGTGAGTTGTTGCCAACCATGAGGGTGGCGAGATGCTATTGGGCTATTGAGCGGCTCAGGGTTGGAGGGCTATTGAGCCGCTCAGGGTTGGAGGGCTTGCTTCCCGTCGCTAGGGGCGAGCAGATGTGGATGCGTACATAACGGGGTAGTAGCTTGTCATGAGAAAAGTGAGTCACAGTGGATGGGCAAAGGAGCTTGCCCACCGTATGATTAATCATGGGTGGGCCAGGGAGCTTTCCCGATGTATAGTTGGCGAGTTTGTTGCTCACCAACACAAGTCACTGCCCACCATGGGCAGTGCCCAAAAGGAAGTATTGCCCGCTACAGGGGTGGCGAGCTGGGCGAGCTGGGCGAGCAAAGTTTTAGTGGTCAAGAGCCACCTTACTGGTGATAGAAAATACCAGAGGGTCTGGCTTGGAGACTACCATCAAGGTGGTCACGCCCATGGGAATGGCGGTCTGAGGAGCGCCATGGTGGCGATAGAAATTGCAGACAATTCAATCTATTGCAGCAGTTGATGTGGGTCGAACACGGGTGAATGGTGTGCTTGTGTGCATGGATGGGGGCTAACAGGCTTCCGGTGAGAGGGGTAGGGAGGAGCCAGTGGGAAAACTTCCTGCAATTTTCCATCCTGCTCTATTTGGATGCCTTGCCATGCCAACTAGACTTGGCCCGTGCAAGGCAGGGAAGTGGCTGGCTGCATGCCCACCACCATGTGTCATGCCCGACATACGCTGCCCAGTCCGACAAATGGACATTCTCAAATTTTTCTAGGGGATGGATGAATGACGTTGGCGGCAGAAACCTCTAAAAGCTCAAGTGGCTTCTACTAGTTACCTCATCGGCTTGCAATTGGCTTGGGGGGGGGGTCGGCTGGCCTTTAGGCCGTTATACAACGGGGGCTAGGCAGGAGTGCTCCCATCACGCTGCCCAGTGGGATTGCCAAGCATGAGGCTTTATTGCCTGAGATGGGCATCATGTAGCAACTTGCTGCCAAAAGGCTACTGGGTGCATCCATCACGCCACTGTGCATGGCATGCATAGTGGATGCAAGTCTTACGGGCATGCACATTGGGTGCAAGTCTCACATGCGTAGTGCACGCTCGTGTTTTATGAATTGAACCTGGTTCCTTTCACATGCACCGAGTCTGCCATGTATTCCTAAAAAAAATAATTTTTTTATCTTACAGTATTTTCGAAAATAGTAATAAAGAATGATGATAGATGAAAAGTGAGAGGAATCTTATCTCTAATACTTTCTGGAGCATATCCAGTGAGATAGAGAATCATCCTCCTACCATTACTGAAAATAATCAAAAGTCGAATCCAACAAATGGTGCCACTGTTAATGGCTAAATTCGCACAATAGACCAGGATGGAGGAAAAAATTATCCCCGGCCCACGATGATGATTCGGATGTCAATACAGTGCTCTTTGTGTTCATCCAAAAAATAAATAATCAATAAGCAAATAAAGATAAATAAAGAGAGACACTGAGATTTACGTGGTTCGGCATAATGTCTACATCCACTAGTTATTTGGGGGCGAAATCAACTATAATGGGTGGTTTTACAATCTCTTATAGCCTCACATATCTCACAATATAGTGGGGGAATTTAGCGTTTTGGGAGATTGTAGATAATGTCTCCCTTGAGGAAGATCCTTCGGAGTCATTGCCCGTGGAGTGTAGGCATAGATCAGTCATAGAGAGCCTGTTAGATTTGTTGGGATATCCTGTTTATATAGAGGTTTATTTTCTTAGAGTGATTGAATCTCACTTGCCTTGTGAACTAATTTCCTTTTAAAAGTATGAGTCTTTTTTTTCTTTTTTTTTTTCAGAAGTTTAAGTCTTTTCTTTTTTTGAGAAAAGGGTAACTTTAGATTAATATCTCAAAAGAGATGATTGTGAATACATTGAGGATAATCCTCTACAAGAATCGAGTCCTCATACAAGTCTAGAGAACTCTTGGCCAGAATGTGAGTCACTGCATTAGCTTGTCTAGGCACATGAACAGCAGACTAGGATTGATACGAGCCTAAAAGTTTCTTTATGTCTTGAAGGATGAGGCCAACAGAACTCAAGCTTTCCACTGTGTCGGATAAACCATTAACCACCTGTTTAGAGTCCCCTTCCAAGATGACATTGTTAAGTCCAATCTCGATACCAAACTGTACTGCTCTCAGGTTAGCAAACGCTTCTCCCAGTAAGGGATCAGGAAAATAATAGTGTGGACTTTAAGGGTAGCTGTAACCAGGCCATCCCAATCCCTGATTGACACCCCAATGCCCACCCTGCAATTGACTTTGTCGATGGCTACATCCCAATTCACTTTATAAGAGTTGATGGGAGGCTTGCACCAAATGGCAGGAGGTTAGCTCTGAGTTGTAGTCTTGCCCTGAAGTCTGTCTAGCTCATCCAGTTCTGATATGCATGTGGAGACTAGGTTTGTAACCTGTTGGGGAGACAAGAATCTGGATTAAAAAACAAGCTTATTCCTCCTGTGCCACAGCTCCTTTGTAGTAAGGGCTAATTTGGCTTGTTCCTCTAAAGTTAGAGTAGAGAATAGTTCTTTGAGCAGATCATAGAAAGGAGCCTCCTCAGTCCTGCTTTTCTGCAATCTTCTCAAGCTGATACTCCATACATCTTGGGCTGCTTTACACGTCCATAGGACATGAGATGTGGTCTCTGGATGAGTTAGGCATATTGGGCACATAGGTGAGTCAATAATCTTCCTTTTGAACAGATTAGCCCTGGTGGGGAGAATGTCCTTAGCTGATCTCCAGAGGAACATTTTGACATTGTTTGGCACTCTAAGCTTCCATAACAGTTTCCATAGTGCCCCATGATTAGTTGGATATGAGCCTTGCCCCTGACTGATGTCATTCACTGCCACTTGGAGATGGTAAGCTTATTTAACTGAGAAAATCCCATTTGAACTGCATCTCCATACCAGCTTGTCATTGCTGTAATAGGGACTGATGTGTATCCTTGGTATGATCGCAGCTTCCTCAAGGATAAAAGCTCTTTGAATGAGGGAAGGTTCCAAGAGTGAGTGTCTTGGTCAATAAGTGAGCTCACAGTTGCTTCTAAACTGAGTATCTTGGGAGGAGATTGACTTTTAAAAGATGTTGGAGTGGGCAACCGTCGGTCTAACGAAATCTTTACTTTGTTACCATTG
This sequence comes from Pterocarya stenoptera, assembly GCA_003123785.1. Classification (NCBI taxonomy): domain Eukaryota; kingdom Viridiplantae; phylum Streptophyta; class Magnoliopsida; order Fagales; family Juglandaceae; genus Pterocarya; species Pterocarya stenoptera. The sequence continues at coordinate 235,439 of QEOT01000182.1, forward strand.
CCTATCTTCCATATAAGACCTTCAAACAGTAAAGATCTAGCTGCTGTGATACTTTTCCACACAAATAAATCAGCCCTCCTTACTTTCGCCATGGAGAACTCCAATGAGGGGAAGTACTTGGCTTTTAGAACTCAAGAGGCTAGGGACTGAGGGTTGGTAATGAGCCTCCACCCTTGCTTAGCTAATAAAGCTTTGTTGAAATCTTCAAAGTCTCTAAAACCCAAGCCCCCTACCTGTTTGCCCTTTCCAATCCCTCTCCAACTTAGCCAGTGCATCTTAGCTTTTTGGTTTCTTATCCCCCACCAAAAAGATTGCATCAGTTTATTAATGTTCCTCAGACTAACCTTGGGAATTAGAAAAATCCCCATGTAGAATGTGGGAATGGCTTGAATGACTGACTTCAACAGAATTTATTTTCCTATAGGAGAAAACAAGTTTGTTTTCCAGTTGCTCATTTGGGCTTTGATTCTGTCGAGAATAGAAGTGAAAGCCCTTGATTTGTTTTTACCTACATAAGAAGGTAAGCCAAGGTATTTCTCAAAAGGACCTGAAGCTTTAATACCAGCAGTGGACAAGATGGAGGTTTGAATCTCTTGCTTTTTGTTCTTGCTAAAATAGATTGAAGACTTCTCAAGGTTTAGCCTTTGCCTCGAAGTTGCTTTATAGGAACTTAGGATGTTATGTAGCCTGCTCCATTCTTGCACTTGAGCTTTACAAAATACTAGGCTATCATCTGTAAAAAATAGGTGATTGACAATCAAGGATCCTCTAGAAATGGGGTAGCCAGAGATTAAGCCCTCCTGCTCAGATTGGTTCAATGCAAAGGTGAGGACTTCTAAGCAAAGTATGAACAAATAGGGAGAGAGTGGATCTCCTTGACGTATGCCCCTTGAAGGCTTCAAGGTTGGTTGGGGTGTGCCGTTTAGTAAGATTGAGTAGGACACGGTTCCAATGCACTACATGATTAATTCAGTCCAACCCTTGTCAAAGCCCATCTAATTTAGTACCTGATGAATGAAGGACCACTCAAGCCTATCATTGGCCTTACTCATATCGAGCTTGAGAGCCATGAATCCCTCTTTATTGTTCCTCCTTCTGTTTTGCGTTGAATGTAATAGCTTGTATGCCACTATAGTGTTCTCTGAGATTATCCTTCCTGGAACAAAGGCACTTTGAGTGTCTGATATTAATTGAGGTAGGATGGACTTTAGGCGAATTGCAATGACCTTTGCAATAATTTTGTAGAATACATTGCATAGACTAATCGACCTATAATCAGTGACAAACAAAGGGGTTTGCTTCTTGGGAATGAGAGTGATGAACGTGTGGTTTATTGCTTGAAAACCAGATTTATTGTTAAGAAACTCTAAAATAGCAGCCACCACCTCATTTTCAACCGTGTGCCAATGACTTTGGAAGAAAATAACGGGGAAGCCATCTGAGCCAGGAGACCCCAGAGGATTCATTTTAAATATGGCATGCTTAACTCCTATCTAGAATAAGCCTTAGTTAGAATAAGGTTCATCTCAGGTGTAACTGTGGCTCTGAAGTGTTCCAAAAGGGAATTAGGGGGAGATGGATTAAAGGAAGAGAAGAGGTCCATAAAGACTGATTGAAATTCTCCTCCAATTCCTACAAGTGATGTCAAGCACTGACCCTCAACTATTTGAAGCTTCTAAATTAAGTTCCTTTGTTTTCTAACCGAGGCACACTTGTGAAAATATTTGGTGTTTCTATCACCATCTTGAAGCCATTTTTGTTTGGCTCTTTGGTGCCACTTAAGATTAATTTCCCCAAGGGACACATCCAATTCCTTCTTTAAGGTTTTAATCTGGTCATTATCCAGACCAATATTAGAGGCTTGCAAAGATCTCAATAGTTCGGATTTGGCAGTTAAGGCTTGCTGATGAGATTTTCTAGATGATAACTTCCACTCTTTTAATTGGTATCTGCATCTCACAAGACCCCTTCTTGTGACATCTGCCCTTGAACCAGACCTGAGAGCCCCTTGCTAGGCCCTTTTGATAACATTCTCACACCCCTCCCCATGAGGCCTCATATTTGAAAACCTTCTTGCAGGTGATTGGAAAGGCTTCAAATGACATGCTTGAGATAAAGAGGGGGTTGTGGTAAGAACATAAAGTAGGTAAAATGGAAACTGAGTTTGAATCAAATAAGCATTGCCATGCATTATTTGCTAATCCCCTATCCAATCTTTCTTTAGTGAAGTTGGCTCCCTCACGGTTGTTACACCAGGTAAATTGGACACCCTCAAAACCCAAGTCTCCGAGACCACAATCTACCAAGGTTTGTCTGAAGTCTTCCATCTGTTTAAAGGGTCTGGGAGGGCCACCCATCTTCTCACCATGAGAGGTGATTTCATTAAAATCTCCCATGCATAACCAGGGAGTGTTATGATCCACTTTCAGTTGCCTTAGAAGATTCCAGCTTAAATTCTTGTTGGTAGTAATAGGTTGCCCATAAAATCCCATGATGATGAAGAGTTTTGCTGGATTACCAGTTTGGACTTGGAGGGAAATGTGACTAAGTGAATAAGACAACAAATTAGCTGAGGTAGCATTCTTCCAAAAAAAAGCTAGGCCACCACTTCGGCCAATGCAGTCCACTATGAAACTGCAGTCATAACCTAGCTTGTTCCTTATAAATTCCATTTTCTCTCTTCTACATTTTGTTTCAATTAAAAAGATTAGAGATGGGGCCTTAACTTTCACCAACATGTGGAGTTCTCTAACTGTCTAAGGGTTCCCAAGCCCTCGGCAGTTCCAGCATAGGGTGTTCATGGGGATGGGTAGGGCTGTTGCACAGCCTCTGCCATGGTGTTTTGTTTTAGTCTTTTAGAGGACCTCGTGGGTTTTGCTGTTAAAACAGTGGATCTTTTTTTGTTTTTGATGGTAACAGAAGCAACAGTGGGGTTGACCATACGGATCTCATCACTCAGGCCTATCTTCCCTCGGGCCCTCCTTTTCCACTTTGACAAAAAGTGATTTTTTGTTTGTAGATTTGGGTCTAACTGGGGGTACAAAGGAGAGGAACTTACCAGGGGATAATCCACTGCGAGAGTCATATTAGTGTCAAGGGCCATAGAGTCTAACACCAAGTTGGTATAAGTGGACCTGACAGCTGTTGTAGGAGACACCCCAAGGCAGGCAGAGGTTTCCTTATCTGATGTATGACAGTTGACACTATGTACCTTTGACCGAAAGTTACCCACTCCCCTTTCCTTTTCCAAAGCACATTTTGGTTGCACAGGTTCACATAGGTCTGTACCCGGGATATCAGCTGACTTATGAGTAGTTTTGTTCCCACCAAAATCAGACCCTTGGTCATCGGAGCTATCTCTTAGGCCACTGCTTGAAGCCCCCCTTGGGGGACTGTTTGACTGCGTCTGGTAATGGGTTGGCTTTAGAGTAGGGTTAGCTCTGAGCCAGGGACCATATTGGAGCTAGGAAGTTGCATGAGTGCTACCATCTAAGTGGTGTCTAGTGCAGGTGTGTTGGGCATGCAATATTATACCACAATGATAGCAAAAAGAGGGTAGTCTTTCATATTTGAAAAGTATCCAGGTGCGAGAATCCCCTGCAGTGACTATACGACCCTTAGCCAATGGTTTCGAAATGTCAAGCATTACCTTAACACGTAGGACTCCCCCCCCCCCCCCCCCCCCCNGAAAGGTTCTAAAAAAAACACAATATCTTTTAAGGCAAGCCTGCCTGTGCACTCCTGAAGGGAAATCAAGTTTTTGTCGAATGACCAAGATCGACCAGATAATACCCTGGATCTCATGGTGGGGCTATGGAACTCTATCAAGAATTTGTTCCTCCCATATCTTTGAATGATATCCCACTTGCAGCGTTCTAGACCTTGGTCATAGTTGCTTTGAACGCCCCTTTATTCACTTCCCTGTCTAAAACTACCAGAGCAGCTAGACAAGAGTTGCTTATGTCTTGTGCTAGCAAGAACTCTTCCTCCGGGAGAGGAGTTCTTGTTGTTCCTCCTCTGTGAGCTTGAGACCCTTGCATAGATTAGATAGTTCCTCCTCCATGGAGGCTCAAATCTCGTGTATGGATATTACTGTGAAAGATACCAGACTCTATGGATCAAAGAGATCCAAGAGACAAGTCTCTATGTTCCTTAGGAGCACAGAGAGGAAAGCCCCATCCGCGAGAGAAAAGCACCTAAAAGTTTGAGTCTTTTCTTAGCTTTATCTCTTGGTTTGATTTTCGACATTATCTCAAAACTAAATTATAGGCTGTTGATTAGTTTGAATAACTATAATAAAATTAATTGAGAAGATTCTTAACGTGATTTAATATGAATCAAAGGAAATGCTTTAGAAATTATATAGATAATAAATACATAGAAAGAAAAAAGAATGGTAGATGAAAAGATCAGACGTGGATAGCAATGAATCCGATATTTTTTATTTTTTATTTTTTGATAAGGATAATTACACACAGCACCAGCAAAATCGAGTATCGGTTATTGATATCCATCCCTTTATTCATATATATTTTTTAATATTATTAATATTTTGATATTTGAAAATTAAATTATTTATTTTATTTTATGTGAGAATTTGAAAAAATTGTAATAATTAGATTAATTTAGTTTAATCATTTTTTTCTTTGTTTGTTTGTTTGTAATAAAGGGTCTATTGACTATTGTTATATAAAATGAATATATCCAATACAATCCTATATCTCTAATTTATTCAAAATAAGCTATATTTATTTACATGACATTAATATTCTGTATGGCAATATTATTTTGTTTTCTCCTTATTTTAAGAATCATATCTAATGGTTACTTACTTTTTCACAAAATCATATATGCTGCTTATCGATTCCCCAATGGAACCCCTTGCTTTATATTTCGTACTCCACCTTGCTCTATTTCAGGTTTGTCCTCGCTATCTGCTTGCATTTTGATAGGTGTTCTTTACTGATTGGTTTATTTTGTTTGATCTTGTTTTAGGTCATGCGTACCTGCAGCTAATTTGGCTATCCATGGTTGTTTTCAAACGTGCAAATTGAGTGGTGCTTACACGCGATGGTTGTGTCTCCACTCTTCTTACCATTTGCATGTTGTAGGCCATCTATAATTCATCCCTATGTTTATGATATTGTGGATGTTAGGTCCCGCTTAAATGGAATTCGAACACTAAGATATATAATATTCTATTCGGGTGAGAATGTACCACAATTTTGGATAAATTTGCTTGATGATTTCATTAATAATTTATGGCTGCTTAAATAGCAACCCATGTTCATAGTGCCAAAAACAGAGGACACAACCTCAGACTGCTATCAACTAGTAACCGAAGCATAACACACGAAATAACATAAAATACAAACACACGTACTAATGGAAATAAAATGCAGCAGAAAGATAAACATCAAGCATAAAATTCTCTAGCTGCTAATGACCCAGTCCACGCATGCCATCTTCATGCCATCACGTCCATTTTTCGGTCTTCGCGTCACACGTCTAGCCCTTCTCTTCATGTTGCACGTCTAGCCTCCTCTCTGATATTTGGGATTTGGCTTGAGACCTCTATCCGAACGTCTTGGCGTAATAATACTCCCCCTACCAGGTGGACTCTTGTCCTCAAGGTCCACAATTGGAAATTGATCAAGCAGCGACTGGTCCGTCTCCCATGTAGCCTCTTTTGCTGGTAAATATTTCCATTGAACCAAGTTTTCTTCCTCAAATTTCTTGCCCCCTTTGACCCAACGAGTATCCAAAATGCGCTGAGGTTCGAGTATGACAGCCCCTTCATCGGTTACTGGCGGTAACTCTTTAGAGGCAATGTACGCTCTCCCACAAATTTTTTTAAGAGTGAAATGTGAAAGACAGAATGAATTCAGGCTCCCTCTGGCAATTGAAGTTTGTATGCAACCGCTTCAATTTTCTGTATCATAAGATATGGCCCCTAAAATCGACTAGCAAGCTTCTAGTGGGTACGTTTAAAAACTGATTGTTGTCGATAAGGATGCAACTTAAGAAACACCATGTCACCCACTTCGAACGTTACATCTCTCCTTTTCTAATCAACCATTTGCTTCATGGGATTAATGGAGGCTTCCAAGTTAGCTTTGAGCTATCGCAGCAAATCGTCTCTAGACACTAGATTTTGATCCACTTTGTGTACTGAAGAGAATCCAATATGATAAAGTGGAATTGAAGTGGTAGATGCCCGTATAACGCTTGAAATGGGATCATTCCCATCGATGCATGGTACGTCATATTATACCATAGCTCAACCCAGGGAAGATTGGTGCTCCACTTGCGTGGCCATTGATGAACAAAGCATCGAAGATATTGCTCGACACAGCGGTTGACTACTTCTGTTTGTCCGTCGGTTTGTGGATGATAGGCAAAGCTAAGTTGTAATTTGGTACCTGATATTTGAAAAAACTCTTGCCAGAATTTGCTAATAAATATTGGGTCACGATCACTGATGATGGATTTGGGAAGGCCATGCAACTTGATAATCCCTTCAACAAATTTTCCAGCCACACCTTTAGCAGTAAATGGATGAGTTAAAGTTAAGAAATGTGCGGATTTACTTAACTTGTCAATGACTACCAAGATTGTGTCCTTGTCGACGTTGTCGTGGGACGCAGGCAATCCTTCAATGAAGTTGAGAGTGATATCATCCCATACTTGGTAAGGAATGGGCAAAGGTTGGAGAAGTCTCGCCGGAGAGAGCATCTCGGATTTCATTTTTTGGCATACTTCACATCGCTTGACATATTCTTGGACTGCTTGGTACATTTTAGGCCAATAAAATTGCTAAGCCAGCCTCTTGAACGTCCGGAATACTCCCGAATGCCCTCCAATTTTTGTTTTGTGAGCCTCATGCAACAACTTAGCCCGCAACTCCCCTTGAGAAGGAATAATTACTCTGCCTTAGAAATAGAATAGACCTTGGCATTGTGAATATGGCCCCTCGGTTTGAGTCTTGGTCACTTGATCTACAGACTAGATATAAGGATCCCCTTTGTACGGACTTCGAACTTCTTCCCACATGATTACTGCTGGCACATGGAGGTTAAGAACTGGATTGTTGGGCTTGTGTGAAAGGGCGTCTGCAGCTGAGTTTTCACAGCCTGGGCGGTAAGTAATTTCATAGTCATAGCCCATTAATTTGGCTACCCACTTTTGTTGCTCCTGTGTCGCCACACGTTGTTTCAAAAAATATTTTAGGCTACGTTGGTCAGTTTGGATGAAAAATTTCCTTCCCAATAAATATGGTCACCATAGGCATATAGCCTCCACAATTGCAAGCATTTCTTTGGCATAGGTTGACCGTGATTTTTTTGTAATTCCCAGTGCGCGACTCATAAAGCCAATGGGCTTGCCTTGTTGAGTTAAGACTTAGCCAATCCCTTCTCCAGCAGAATCGGTTTCAATGGTGAATGATGCATTGAAATTTGGCATAGCCAGAACAGGTGTGGTGGTCATCGCTTGCTTAAGAGCCAAGAAGGCTGTTTTGGCTTCCTCATGCCATTCGAACTTCCATTTTCTGAGTAGGTTGGTAAGGGGTCGAGTGATGATGCCATAATTCCGAACGAATTTCCTGTAATATCCTGTCAAGCCTAAAAAACTATTTGATTCAGAAATATTAGTTGGGTGTGGTCACGCCACCATGGCTGCAATTTTGTGGTTATCAACCTTCACCCCCTAAGGCGTAACAATGTGCCCCAAATACTCTAACTCTTGATGGTCGAACGCACACTTGCTTGCCTTGGCAAAAAATTTATGCTGCCTCAAAATCTCCAAAGTTTGTTTAACATGCATCACATGCTTATCCCAAGTAGAACTATATACGAGAATATCATCGAAGAAAATCAAAATAAACTTTCGAAGATAAGGTCAAAATATAGAGTTCATATTGGCTTGGAATATAAAAGGTGCATTACAAAGGCCAAACGACATCACTAAATATTCGTAATCACCGTTGTGAGTATGAAAATTAATTTTAAGTATGTCGGGAGGATTTACTCTTACTTGATGATATCTGACCCTCAAATCAAGCTTGGTGAAAGTAAAAGGCACCATGCAGTTCATCCAACATGTCGTCTATTGTTGGAATGGGAAAACGATCCTTGATGGTGGTGGTATTGATTGCACGGCAGTCCATGCAAAATTGCTAACTTCCATCCTTTTTCTTCACTAATAGTACTGGTGAAGAAAAAGGACTGGTGCTAGGATGAATGAGACCGGAGTTCAGTATCTCTTGAACCTGCTTTTCGATCTTTTCCTTCTGAAAATGGGCATATCGATATGGGCGTACATTAATTGGCTCGGTCCCCTCCTTGAGTGTAATGCAGTGATCTACTTCATGCACTAGTGGTACACAAGAGGGTTCCTGGAACACGTCCCCGTACTCCTTCAGTATCCTTCCATGTCTTGCTGCTTCACGTCATATGCCGCACCTTGTGATGCGGTTTCCGTGGCCAGCAAAAAACATTCTGCTAGCAGCGCATCGCCCTGTCAGCATTCCTTGGAAATTTCCTTTAAAGTAGCCTCCTGAATGGTCTGCTCATCTATTCGTTGTAGCCTTTGGGCTTGATTTTCCCATATAAAATCCATGGTTAATTGTTTCCAATTACAAACCACAAAACCCAGCATTTCCAGCCATTGAATGCCAAGTACTAAATCAAGACCTGATAAGGGCAGAGAGAAGAGGGTGAGGAAAAAATCAATGCCTTGTAAATTCACCAGTACCTTATCAAAACGCCCTTGACACTCCAGCCGTTCTCCATTAGCCACTCAAATGGTAAATGTTTCTGTTGGCACTACCAGCAACCTTAGCATTTCGCCAAACGATCGTTGATGAAGTTATGCGTTGACCCACTGTCGATTAATACCACAACTTCATGATAGCCCATTTTTGCTGTTATGCGCATGGTTCTCGGGGCAATCCATCCCATCAATGCGTGTGATGTGATCTCATGTTCAATTTATGGTTCCTGCACCTCCCTCGTATCTCCACCTTGGTCATCCTCCAATGTTTCTTAATCAGTGACTTCCTCCAATATCACATTGCCTGCTCCTGCATATCCTTCCAAGAGTAACAATTGAGGTTTTTGGCATCTATGCCCTGTTGTGAAATGTTCATTGCAGTTGAAACAGAGGCCTTGCACTCTTCTCCTTTGCATCTCCTCCCATGATAAGAGCCTGATTGGAGCCGCATGTGTAGTAAGAGCTACACAAGTGGTTTGTGGAAGAGCTAGAGGAGCTCTTGTAGGTGGTGGTCGCATGAACCTTTGCTATCGTGTGAGTTGCTCATCTCTCATCCGTGCCAAGTTAATGGCCTCCTTGAGGGATTGCGGTTTAAACATCCGAATCCCATTGGCAATTTAATGCCTTCTGCGTCCATCCACGAACCCTGTTGCCGAGCTTCTCAAACTCGTGTTGATAGTCCCTCAATGTCCCTAGCTGTCGTATCCTTGAGAGAGCTTTGTCAAAGTCTTCACACTCTGATGGTCCGAAGTGAGCCCATAATTATTCTTCAAATTTTCCCATGAAATCACGTGCCCTTCTTCCCGTAATGTCCTGCAAATCCACTGACACCACTAGTTGGCCTTCCCTTCAAGATGGTAAGTAGCCATGGCAAGTTTTTGGGCTTCGGTAGTGCCCTAGTACTCGAAGAATTGTTCCACCCGATTGAACCACTCCGTTGGATCATCTCCAGAGAATCGCGAAAATTATAGCTTGGCTATTTTTTAGGAGACGACCTACCGACCTCCATCTTGGTTTTCTCGGTTGTGATTGCCATGGCTTGAGGACTCCTGATTTGAGGGCAAAGCATGTGAGAGGCGATTGAGAGATTCCTCCAAATGGTGAAGTTTGAGTCATACCAAACTCCATTTGGTGTAGCCCTTCCTGAACTGCATTGAGCCCAAACTCCAATTGTTCAATATGCTAATGACCCTGTCCACGCATACCATCTTCATGCCAACACGTCTTCACGTCCATTTTTATGTCTTCATGTTGCACTTCTAGCTTCTCTTCACATTGCATGCCTAGCCTCCTCCCTGATATTTGGGATTTGGCTTGAGACCTATGTCCGAACGTCTTGGCATAACAATGGACCATCTGTTTGTACTTTTAACTTATGTGTTTGGGGTATTTGGCATCTAATTCGATTGAGTGTTTAGCATGTTAATTAGCGTGCGTCTTTTGGAGTCTTTGCTTACTTGTGTATTTAGTTTTGCCCGTTGTTTATGTGTTGTACGACATTTATTTTTTCTCTAGCATGTGTGTTTGGAGTGTTTTAATATTTAGCATATGGTTGGGTTTGGTATTTGTCATCTGTTTGGTTTGAGTGCTTACATCTTTGGGTATTTGGATATTTTATTATTTCTTTGTTGTGTTATTTAGGAATACTTATTATTATTTGGAAGTGTTGGGAGACGTTGTTGTGTCTTGATAGAGAAGTAGGTCTCCACACTGTTATACACCGGAGCCACTTCTCGATGGAGGCAACTAACGAAGAAAGGTCTAAGGGTGCCAACAGCGAAGAAAGGTCTAAGGGGTCTAACAAAAAAAGAAGAGAAGGGTTGATTGTGAGTTAGCTAAAGGAGTTTCCGAGTCATGTTTAGGGCCTAAAGGCTATCACGTGTTTAGGGTTTTTCCTTTTCTTTTTTTTTTCTTTTTTTTTTTAAGTCCAGATTTTATTACTTATAGCCAATGCCCAGTGTCTGTCTCTTTAATCCAATGTAAGAGTCTTGGCCCACAGTTATAGGGGCTTGTAAAGCCCATTCGGAGTATGTATGTTATTTTCATTAGATATATAGACTGGTAGCTCTCTCTATGCTCTAACTAGAGTTTGTTATGAGAGAAGGACATATAACTTTTACGTGTAAGAGGGTTTGTAACACTCCCTTCTTTTAGATTAAGAATGTCTCGTACATACTCAACTAAAGTTAGACAAGAGCCTTGCATAATTAAATAAAATAATATTTATCTCATAATTTTTTTTAAAAAAATAAACCATATCTAAAACATAATCATTCAAAGTTTCCAAACCAATTAAATGGAAAAAAATAATCATAAATAAAAAATCAAAGGTGCATCGGTTGTCTCCTAAGTTTTGCCTACCTGCTCGTAATCCTCATTCTCCTTATCTGGGTGGTTAAAACATACAATAAAACTAAAATGAGTCGAAAACTTAATAAGAAACTCATCACAATGTAAACATAATAAACATAAGGCTTTACATAAAATTTTCATGCTGAGAGAATAAAATTTATGACATTTCATACTGATACCCATGCTATGCATGACTTGTCTTGATTTACCTGAATTAAATGACTGCTCTAATTTATATGACTGACCAACACACTTAACTCTGTGTGCAAGGTTGTGCATCGACCTCATATCCCCCGACCGCAAGGGGAGTCGCTGAGTAGTATTCCGGCATACTACGGTGGACCATGCTTAGGGTTATGGCTTGCACATCCACCCATGAAACTGAATGACCATCTTATTAAACTATTCTGAACTTATCTTGCACTTAAACTTAAGAAAGTTTACGTAAGTTTACGTATCTTATGCGACATGAGATGTATGACGTACAAATATAACTATAAAATGCTGAATGTGGACATGATGCAGAAAAGTTTACATGTTCATATGCTATGATGAATTACATGCTTGCATACAACGAAGACAATAATAATCTATCCAACTAACTAATATACTATCCTAATTTATGATCAAATTACTTACTTCAAAATGTTGATTCTAAATATTCTCTTTGTAACTTGTCACCTAAAATAAGTACTATACGTTACTAAAAATTCTAGAAAATAGTATCTTGATTTCTATTTAATAATTAAATACATACTATGGAGAATAATTATTTTGAATAATTATTTTGTTACATACTAAAATAAATATTAATATTATTTTAAATTCAAATAATTTATCTATTCTTCTAAATCATAACTTAATAGAAATTTTTATTAAAATCCGTCAAAACAATTAAGTGGAAAATCATAAACTTAAACAATTTAAAATATTTGAAATAAACTTTAACCTATTATTATTTACTATGAATTAGTTGTAAAATACTTAATAATCTAATTTAAGTTTCTAAGTATTTTTCTGTATAAATATGAGATAAACTAAACCCACTTAAAAATAATTTGTGAGATAATTAATTTAAGTCTGTTTAAATCCAAACTGGAATTGGAAATAAGCCCACTAAACAAAGCCCATACAGGTCAAACTATATAAAAGTCAAGGCCATTTTAATAATAACATAAAATTTGAAGGGTAGTAACGCAGAAAAGAATAAAAGGTAACCATGACACGTAGGGGTGGGTAGTGGGGTCCTACACCCCACTCGTCCGCCCTCGTCCGTCCCGCCGCCTCAAGGTGGGGCGGGTAACCCCGCCCACCCATGCAGGAGTTGAGGGCGGGCTGATCTCCGCACCCAGCACCTTAATTTTTTTCTCCTTTTTATTATTACAAAAAGACTGTGGAAGAACTAGAACCCACGAATATTTTTTGTTATGAACAGGAACATGGATGTTTGGACGAAAAAAATAGCAAAAGTACACAACCAAACTTGTTAAATCTTGAGTACTGATCACCTTTGAAAAAAGTTGTATAGTCCTTATCATCAAAATATTTTTCATGGTCACGTTCCATATATTGGTAGACTTTGAATTCAGATGAATATTGAAATATACTTGAGATATACTTCAGATGAATATTAAAAGAGGGGGGCATTGTTATACACTAGAGCCACTTACCAGTGGAGGCAACCAGGGTACCGACAGTGAAGAGAGTTCCAAGGGGTCTGACAAAAAAGAAGAGAATGGTTGATCATGGGTTAACTAAAGGGGTTTTCGGCCCACAGTTACAAGTGCTTGTAAAGCCTATAAGAAGAATGTTTGTTATTTCATTAGATACATAGACTGGTAGCTCTCTCTATGCTCTAACCAGAGTTTATTATGAGGGAAGAACATATAAATTTCACGTGTAAGAGGATCTCCTCTTTATACAGAATATAATACAATTCTCGCAATTTCTCTCTACATTCTTTAGCAACTTGTAGTTGATATGTTCATCAAGATCAAAACATGACGATTGGATTATTTTCAATTGAAGCATGATGACATTAGCACTAAGCGCATACATTGTTACTAAACCTCATCCACATGGTTGGCTTGGTATTCTTCTTTCTAAATTCCAATTGACTCCATCATTTTGAACTTGAGGGAGGATGTTAGTGCATATTCACCAGCCTAAATAAGATTTGCATATTACCTATTATTTTTTTATGAAAAATATGATAATATTCTATAAATATTATAGGTCAAAGTAGTTTGTATTTATGTGTTGATAGGGACGAGGCCAAAGGGGGGCATGGGGGCCTTCGCCCCCTATGGCTTTTGACCTAGAAGTGTGTGTATATATATATAACCTTATCTACTTTGTATATCTCCCTTAATTTTTGCGATAATTTTATTCTTGTTCTTGTCTACAATTCACAAACAAATCTTTATGCTTATTGCTCTACGTAAACTTGTCACCCTCCACCCGGTTATTTTCCTCCAAAGCCTTCATGAAATCGTCCATCTAGCTCTTTGCCCTTTGTCTACCCCCACTCTTCTCATCTTGTGAAAGAATCTCATTGAAATTTCCTACCACACACCAAAGTTAATTATTAGATGGTTTTAGAATTGACATCAGTGCCCATGTCTCTTTTGTCTTATTGGCATCGAGATGTCCATAAAAACCCTTAAGAGTCCACTTAGTGTTATTGTCATCCTCAGTGATCAAAGCATTGATGTGTCTCTAGAAAAATTCAAAATCTCAACTTCAATTTCCGATTCCCAACTTCCATAACATTGCCATTCCCCCTCTTCTATACCTTGGTTCTACAACAAAACAACCTGCACAACCTAACCTATTTCTTAAACTTTCAAACTTGTTAGACATTAGCTTTGTCTCAATGAGAAAAACTAACTTGGGCCGCTTTTCCTTAACCAGAAGAAAAGGTCTTGAACTGTCCAAGGGTTTTCAAGCCTCCAACAGTTTCAGCTTAAGATGATCATGATGATTGGTGGGACTGACTAGTAACCTCCACCATTACCAGACCCCTGCAAAGCATCTCTTCTTCCCATTTTCCAAAAACCCCTCCAGGAGCACTCAAAATCACTATCAGTCAATTTACACTTGTTAGAAACACAATTAAGCATATGGGAAGTGTTCTCTGGCTCCCCTCTTCCAGCTTCCCTATTGCCGAAGCCTTTCTTTCATCATTGTTACTTGCATGCCCACTGCCACCATGAACTGGGATTTCTATCTTACTCAAATTTCACAAGAGATAAGGCCTTTCAATAATACTGGGCCTAGGTCCAATTTTGTCACACGTAAGGTCTTGGCCCATTACTCCACTACTATATTTTGTGGGCTGCCCCTATCCATTTGATACCATTGTATCCCCTATTTCATTTAGATGAGATTCTATTCTTAGCTCCCCCACCTATATCTTTTCCGTGATTCTAGTGAGAGAAAAATATGCACTTTTGAAATCGCCCATCACCCCAAATTGCACCCCAGCATTCATTTCTTCCTTCTCAACCTCCATATCCCCCTGATTCTCGCCCCTCTTATGCTCTTTCCTAAATTCATTTTGCTCGTCCGCTCTGTTTTGTGAGGAAGACATCTTATCCGGTCTCTCTGACTGAGAATTCTGCTCGTTTTCCCTTGAAGATTCTTGCTCTGATCCAAGCTCCTCCTGTGTGAATTGAATTATACTCAGAGCCATGATCCGAATTGATTTTCATAAACATTGTTCTACTTCCTTTGATTTCCAATACTGCTACACCCCTGCCTTCCACGGACTATCCAACCACACTTGAAACACATTCAGAGAAGTTTCTCATATTTCAAAGGTACCCAAATCCTTGTGTCCCTACAAGTTAACAGTTCTACCTCGTGTTATGGATTTCCTCAAGTCAATTTCAATCTTAACACATAAATGATTACCCCATCCTCCTTGACATCCATTTCTTGTACTGATCCAATTGTCTCCCCAATTTGTTTACTAATTTCTAGATTCATGCAAGCCAACGGGAGATTGTGCATTTGGATCCAAAATGTTTCAAAATCGAAATTTATTAGATGTGGTTGAGTAGACCCATCAAACGGTTTTTGGATGAACAAATAATTATTGAACAACCACGGCTTCCCTCCCAACAGTTTATGCTTATTGACTTTACTTTAAAAGATAATGACAAACAGGTTCGGGCATATTTTCTAGAATGAGAAAGACTTCCCAACTTTCCAAATTTTCGCCATTGTTGAGTAGACAATCTCCTTTCCAATGGGACGTTTTGAGCAGAGCTTACCCACCAAACATCAATCTCCCTTTCTTATCGCCTCTTCCAAGTTTCCCAAATCAAGGTTAATCGATGAAGTCTCCTCATCAATTAACAATAATTAATCCCATACATTAGCAAAATCCTCCATCATTCACTACCTCCAATCGACACTCTAACTAGGGAAATTTGTCCACTCCTACTGAAGCAATAAGCCGTCACTAAAAGGCTGGACCTCTTCCTTTCCTAAGCGAGACGACATAGAGGAGAATCAATAATTACTAATTACGTTAAATATATATAATTTCCTCTTCTATAGGTTTTTTACACACTTCTTGTGCAGTTGTCCATTAATATTTTCATCAATCCTAGTCAATGAAAAACATGCGGCTCAATTTTTATATTAGTTTGCGTTTAGTTTTGCTGAATTTTGGGTGTGTAAGGTTGGACAAAATGCTTGACCTGCCCCCGCCTGCTTGTCCATAGGGGTGTGATGCAGCCCAAGATTTACCTACTAATACGGCGAATGAAGTCCCCCAAAATTATGGTGTACTCTCTATGGATGAGAGAATGGTTATTTCGTTGCTTTATGCTGTATATAGTGGATGTAGCCAATACTATTTTGTGAAAAGTGTTCTAGTATGTTAAAACCATAATACAAATAATGAAATCTAACTTTTCTCATCAATTTAAACTTTTAAGACAAGTGATGATTTTATATGATATCAGAGCCGTTGTCCCGACTCTGAACCTTGAAAGAATAATTTCTAATCATTTTGTTAAATAGAGAAGAGAAAAAGATTTGGAGTAGAATAACTGTGAGATCCTCCGCCTTCATTTTTTTTTTAATTTTTAAAGAAAAATAATTGAAAATATGTAATTTTAAACTTATTTTGTGATTTTTTTTCTTGCCGTAAAATGGTGGTCAGCCCTCCAAAATGCAGGACTGTAAACTGTGAGTGGCTGGACTATCTTTTATTTATATCTTGAGAGGAGAAAATGTTACTTGTTAGTGATCTGACCTACAACATCACAGATCATCTCTTAGAAGGTGAAGGACATTTGGGTAGAATGATTTATATCTAGTTGAACACCAAAACTAACAAGCAGTTAATTCCAGCCCTGAGTCTTACTTTACATTGAGATATGTATTAGGTAGCTCTTTCAATGATGTATTATAGCACATTAGAATAACGTTTCTCAAAGCATAATGTCATCAAACCTTCCAACTCATGTACAGCTATTTATTTCTTCCGGCCTTTACCCCTATTCTTCTTCTTAGACTTGTTGTTGCCCTTTCCCTTGGTTTGTGTTTCCTTGCTGCTTTGGCTGGAGGCTCCAGACACCGCAGCAACTTCTGAAGCATTTGACTTACCCTTATCAACACTGCTGCCTTCCTTAGCCTCACCATCACTGTCCATCTCATTGTACCGGTCCACTGATGTATTCTTGGTTTCTGATGTCTCTACCGGATGTATTGTGCTGAGTTGCAAGAAAAGCTGATTCAGGGAAGGTTCGACATGTTGTCTTCTTGACTGTAATCTCTTGGAAAGTTCGCCAATCGTTGAAATATTGTTCCCAGGTTGCGGTTCCCTGATAAGGTAATGTAGAGGAAAGGGAGGAAAAGCAAGTCAGCAAGGCATGGCATGTCTAACTCAATAAAGCCATTTGAAGATTTTGCCACAAGATCAAAGAAAACGACCCCTTTGTACAAAGCATAAGAAGGCAGGGCATGTCTAATTCAATATATGTTTTACCTCGCATCCAATGCAACAGAAAGTAGATTCAGTTCCTCGAGCATGCCAGCTACTTCCTTCAATAAGTTTTCATGTTCGTGGTAAATATTCATCTGATGGCATTCACGCATAATAATACTTAAATCGTGAATACATTCCTCCAGGTTTACCTAAATTTTTCACAAAGAAAAGGAAAATTCAGTATGGTGCTCATCAGCATATGCTTTCTGCCAAAGTTTAAATACAATGTAAAATAAGTGTGTTACCTTCATTGCTTGGTCATTTTCAAACATGCACCTTGGATCTCCACCAATCTCCAGTGGCTTCAAAGCTTCGAATCTATCCCAAAAGTAACTATAATTAATTGGTAGCTTGATTCCAATTATGTTGTTCAAATCACCCTGACCTGCCAAGTTTGAAGGTGCGAGCTTATAACCCCCGTGGTCATTACTGTCTGACGAAAGAACTTCACCACAAGCATTAGTTGCACCCACTTCAGTAGCTCCAATTTGACCTTGAGAGGCTTCGACTGACTGAAGACTCAGGACTCTCAATATGTCCTCCCAGGACTGCTTTTCCGTCATATCAACAAAAATCGCATCAGGACATAAAAATTGCGAACAATTCTTTCCCAAACTCACAATTACAAGAGGATTGTGGACCTTCTTAAATGCTTCAGCAAGCACATTTACATTCATATGTATATGTTTCCCTCTTCTCCTAACGACATTATAAAATTCAGATGGAAGTTGCCCAGTGATATAGCTCCTACCAAGCAATTCGGAAAGTGAATCCAAAAAACTCCCAGAGTTCAGATAAACCAAACATATTATAGCAACCAATCTCAACACCAGCAGCGGATAGTAATCCTTCGCATTTATATTAGACCTTCCGATCCATTCAAGTGTATCCTTCTTATTACAAAGAAACTGCCAAACAAAATCGATAATTGACTCATAGATTCCTCCTAGGAAAGGTGGCACTTCAGAAACAAAAGTGGAATTTGGGATGTTATCTACCTCTTCGTAGATAAACCATTCAACAAAAGAAGACTTCGAAGTGATGAAGTAACCATGGAAGGAGGATGCCAAGATCAATAGGCGCTCAACAAGATACAAGAAACAATCGGGAGATATGTAGTCCTTTTCTATCTTCCAGTTGGCGTTATAGGTATCCTTCAAAGCTTCATGGAGCCTGAATAGAAGGGACCACTCTCTTGGAGATTTACTGATATTGTCAGGCATAGTAGCGTGTGGAAATGAAATATCAACATTCCCACAAAGATTCTGAATGAATGCTTTCCAGGGTGGGTTCTCATCTTTACCATCAAACAATTTTAAAATCTTCTCATACAAATCATTGTTTAGCTTACCCAATCCAAGAATTATCATCACAACTCTTCCAATTTTCCCATAAGTTAGCTTACCCCTCAAGCTGATGTTTTCAAATATCACTTGCTGTAGTAAATTCTTAGAAGCTTCACTCCCTCTCAGAGAAAACCTGTTCTCTGCCAATGACTTTCGCCAATCTAGAGGAAATACATAGCCAAAGAAAGATTCAGCAGAAAATTTGACAAATCCCTGTAATGCCTTGTCATCTCGGTACCCGCAGTCCAGATATTTGGATTCCAAAAGAGACTTTGCAACCTCAAATATATGAGTAAGTGATCTACTTTGGCAGAACATAGAGAGGTTATTCTTTAATGAGAGATTATAAAGAGCTTCAAGATTCTTCAAAACCTGCAGGCCAACAGAAAGTATTTCTGCAGACCAGTAACTTCGAGCAGTCGAAGCTAAATGGCGAACATCAATAGAAACCAACTTTCCATTCTGATGAAGGAATCGATTATCCCAATCTCTCACCCAATCAGCACCACGGTTGAGCAAAAGATAGATTGCATTAAGTTCACGAAACTGTCTCCACACTCCCATGTAATTCAAACAGAAATCTCCATATTGTTTATATTCATTAAAATCTTGGGTTTCAAGACTTCTGAGATACTCGAAAATGTTCACAACATGATCTTTCCAAAAATTCCAAAAGTAAGCAAGTGTTTCTACAGACATCTGATTTCCGGAGATCAGCTGATCCGAATGCTTTATTCGATCAAAAACAAAATACTCTTCCCAGATATACTCTGACGAGCTTGTATTAAGATGAGCATCTATAATTTTTCGAGCAGATATTATTTCACCACAAGCACTCTTATGTCTCTGAGAAGAATTCAAAGAATTTTTCATGACGGATACACTAGTCTTCTCGTTTGATAAAACATCAGCCTCTGTACAAACACAAGCATAGAAGTTGTCGGACACATTCTTAGCAAATGACTTTGCTTTTGCCAAAAGCTCTTGCTTCTCTGAAAACTGCTTTAAAGGCCAGCCTTTACTTCCAGCTGTCCATAATGAGCTGGACAACACAAAGAGGAGAATTAGCATGGATGCTTCTTTGAAATTCCCGGCCTTCCCAAGTAGATCAGAAGCCTTTAGAATCTCCCCTCTTAGCTTGGCAATGTTTGCAGCCTCTACGAAGTTGCCCAATTCTTCTTCCAACAACAAAAGCTCATCAAAGCAACCATGAGGCTTCAAAAACTTGCGCATCAATTCTATGGAATGAAAACCTTTAACAAACCTCATCATGGATCTGTAATCTTTAAGCTCATAATAATGAAGAGCACAACCCTCTAGAAACTCTTGTTCAATTTTTTCGATTACTTTTCCTCTTCTAACCACGCCAACGCCTATAGCTGCATCTTGTTTCCAAAACTGAATGTACTCGAAACCCTTGTCAAATAATTTTCCCTTGGTGCAAACTTTTAAACATTCTGGAAAAAAATAGCCCCTAGCATAAACATCAGCTGCAAGTTCATAACATCCTGCAAGAGAAAAGCATTCCCCAGCCTTTTCCAGCTCTGACTCCCCACATTTTTCTAAATAAAGCCTGCCTGCAACAGTTGGATGTTTGCCAAGTCAAAAACAAAAAATCTCATTAAAACCAAACCACTCTCAACCTTTTTTTGGTGCTGAAGTTAATGTTTCAGCTTTCTTCATGTGCAGAAATTTATGGCAAAAAATTCAGAGATTAAATAAAAGGAATTCCAACCCTCGCATGAGGTTTGTGATACAAGTACTTGTATCAACAATTCCATGAAGAACACAGTCGTAATGGAAAAGATGACAAAGTAAACAGTGAAAAGGAATACTTGTGGAGCACATTTCAGACTCTTACATTCTCGTCCCTCAAATTTTTTAAAATGGTCACTACCCAATGATGATTCCACCAAAGTGGGGTGGTCCTGAGAGTAGTTTGGATATGGTTCTACTTTCAGTGTTTTTTCCACAAAGGGCTGGCCCCTCTCCAAACTCAAATCTGCACTGGCACTTGACAGTTTGACACTTTACCATTCTACTCGACAACGACTTCGCTCGGAATTATTTCTATAATGTCAAAAGCTTCCAATACCAGATGGCGACAGAATTAATTCAACTGTCAGACAGATTGACGTTTTAAGATGCATTATACATTGTAAAAAAAATTAACAGCAAAACTAGAACCCAAACACCACAAGCACATGGTAGGTTATATTTGATGACTTTCATAGAATTCAATGTATACCTGCTCTTTCATACTCCCCCAACTCACAAAAACAACGGGCAGCAGAATCACCCTTGCCTATTGCTTCAAATATATCAGCAGCTTCCCTAAGTATAACATTTGCTGCTTCAGGATTCAAATGCCGCATTCGGTCAGCCGTGGCTCTAAGGCCAGCAGCCTTAGATCTTCTTTCCCAATAAGTATCTCCGGCTCTTTCAAAGCACATTGTTGCTATTTCATAGTTGCAATCATGATATAGCTGTACAGATAAAAGAATTAGATATCCATAGAGAGGTAATTGTGTTTGCAGAAAAGAAAAAAAATAAGGTGTCAATAGATAAAAGTAATAATTTCTGTAGCAGAACTCAATAACAATGACCGTATCATCTTCATCATTGCCTAGCTATTAATTTGGGTAACAATCGAAGCCTATGATACTACCACAAACGAATATTCTGATCATTCCTTCACCATGATATTCTCCATGCAATAACCTAATCCAGTCACAATCGGAGCAGAAGAACTTTTAACAATAGAGGGCCAAAAACAATGACATAATATAAAGTACTGGTAGGAGTAGTAGAGTTAGTTTGGGAAAAAATTACGTCTATGAAACTATAAAAATAAACAGTCTGATAGTTCCTTCACCATGATTTTTCCTATGAAATAACCTCAGGTTTTTGAGTCACAATAGGAGCAAAATATATTCATAAACAGTGGAGTGATAACCTTCATGCCCCTTGACTTCCACTCCTCTGAACTGCTAGCAACTTGCATTGCCTGAGCAAGTGAGTCGTCCAGTTGTCTGACTTGGACAAGACACTTTTTCTTCCAATATTCAAACATAGGTTTGCAGAACTCCTCTGTATTCTCACAAATCCACAATCTCTGCCTTGTTCGTGTGACAGCTACATAAAGTTGCTTTAGTTCTGAGCATAAGACATTGTGTTTGGTGGAAAAGGTGCTAGGTGAAGTTGAGTCGAGCAAATCGTATTCCTTCATATATTCATATATTACCCTCCATTTAT
Organism: Pterocarya stenoptera; assembly: GCA_003123785.1. NCBI lineage: Eukaryota > Viridiplantae > Streptophyta > Magnoliopsida > Fagales > Juglandaceae > Pterocarya > Pterocarya stenoptera. The sequence goes on from QEOT01000182.1 coordinate 257,168, forward strand.
TTTTCAAAGGTGATGAGCCAAAAAAGTTGTACAACAATACATCCTGCGCAAGCACAACATAAGAATCACTGAAAACCAGGAAAATACGGCTCAATAAATTACTGTTTGAGAAAATGGACCCTAGCTTAAACATGTGACGCAACAATTTTTAATATGTAGACATAATGCACAGAAATATGCATTTTAAGATTTTGGCCCTGTTTGGAGGTTGAGATGGACTAATCTCATCCTATCTCATCTCATCTCATTTCAATCAAACACCACTCAAATACATATATTTTTCAATTTCAAATCTTCATTACTAAATCATTACAATTTTTCCAAACTTTCAAACAATAGACAAAAAAAAAAAAAAAATAAACTTTTTTAATTCCCAAAACAAAAATTATATTAAAAAATTATATTCTCACAATATTTTAATTTTATACTATTTGTATTCAAGTTTTTTTCTCTCATTTCCCCAAATCTCATAAAACATCTTACCTCAAACTATTTCACTACTATTCACAGTCATCTCATCTCATCTCATCTCAACATCATTTCAAAGCAATAGCTTTATTCATTGAGAATTCAACAATCAACTAGACTAATGAAACTCCCCAGTGCTAATCAACTCAATGTAAACCAATAAATCAAATAAATAAACATGCACAATAACCACCTGAAACTCAAGGCCCTTACACTCCACAATAGTTAGAACAAGAGCTTGCTTCCCAACATATTTGGCAACTTCCTTCCGAGCAGAATCATCCCGTACCAATATTACCTGCTCCGCACCAAAGCCAACAATACTTGCTCCACTATTTCCACTATTTCCAAAAATAGTGATGATTGCATTTTCATTGCTCCCGGATTCAAGCAAAATTGGAGCTTCCCCATACACAAGACTATTCTCAGGCTCCAAAACATCAATCGATTGAGGAAAGAAATGATATAGAAGTTCGATAACACTGTGTGCTAGTTTGAGAACCCCATCATGAGTACGGAAATTCTGGCTCAGATGGAAAATATTTGACATTATTCCTTTTTCTTCTCTTTTATCATGTCCACTGCTTTTTGATTCCAGTAGAAACTTCTTGTAGAATAGAGATCGTATATCCTGGAACCTAAAATCAATTCCCCTTGCAATGGTTTGTGCTGTATCACCAGAGAAAACAAAACCTTCTTCAACATTTTTGCAGATATATTTGAATAATGCAATTTGGCTCAATGTAAGATCCTGAACCTCATCTATGTATACAAAATCAATTGTATCACCATTGTAGCTTCCAATTCTCAAACGACGATGTAGGTCTATCACAAGATCAGCCAGATCAAACTCACCATTTTCCATCTTCATCTTTTCATAATTTTGAAAGAGCTCATATATTATTTCTCTCTCCTGTCTACTTAAACTGGAAGCACGGCTATTTGATAGTAAAAGATAGTCGTCACGACTGAGCTTACCATCACCTTCCTCTACAGCTTGTGGGCCACCTTTTATATGAGAAATAATCTCTGTGAAAACTCTGGAAGAGTCAAGCTTTGTAATTAGCTTGGCATTGAAATGGGGCCAGTATGATAAACTAAACCTCTCATAATTAACTTCCTTCAACTTTATAAAGGTCTCTAAGGCAACTGATCTACCACCAACTCGACCAGGATCAAGTTTTCTCACTTCATGGAATCTTTCAAAGTAGGAATTGCCCACAGTTCCATCAAGCATCATCAGAAATTTATGAAATGTTATCACAAGAGGATAGGACATGGTAGGAACACCAACAAAAGAATCTGGGATGTCCTTGAATTGAACTGCATCGTCAAAATCATCAATATCATTTGAACTGGTACCTTTAGAGCAATCACCGTCACAGACAGAGCTACAAAAAAAAAAAGTCATAAAAGGCTCATAGTGAAATCCTTGAATAACTTTATTGCCAAAAACAAATAGTGCTTATTCACAGGATGTTTTGTTGTAAGACAAGCTGAAGTTTTTAGCCAGAAACTAAATATTGGGATGAATACACTTTGCATGCTCAAACCACCAAGATTTTTACACTTTGTTCCCCAAATTACCAATACTGACATATTGCACCCTCAAACTACGAAAACTTAATACTTCTCACTATTTCTTAAGATCTAATTATCAAGATTGTGCCACTTCACCGATTACTTGACTTTTATCTATCAATTAAAAAACAGCGTGAAGTGTCAATATTTGGTAGCTTAAGGGTGTAATGAGTCGGTTTTCATAGTTTGGGGTGCAAAATGCAAAACCCATGATAGTTTGAGGGTGCAAAGTCTATTTGTCCCCAAGATGTTTGAAGAGATAATATATCTCCCTTGATTTGTACTAACAAAATAAAAGACTTTCAATACTTTTGTGCTAACCTAAGCCTAATCCCCAATTCCCACAGATTTGAAAGCTAAACATTATATGGAGAAAAACTACAACATAGATAAAATTAAAAAAAAAAAAGGAATAATAAGATGTTGTATAGTTACATCCGATATATATATATTTTTTTATCAGTAAATTACATCCAGTATACAAAATTGTACCAAATCAAAGAATAAATTCAGCATATATACTTGTGTAAAGTCAAGGAGTAAACAAATTAAGAAGTACATGAAATTTGGTACAAAAGTTTAGCTTGAATTTAACTTATGAACCACGTTTTAACATAAATTGTCCTGCCAAAAAACAAACTGGAAGGGGTCCATGGTTTATTGAGATTTATATGCATCCAAACACAAGTTACTTTTGAAATTTCTCAAAACCCCATCAAATGCAGTGAAAACTGAGTTTCATAGTTTCTAATAAAAATCAAGCTAAGAGTTTCAAAAAAACTAAACTTCTCCACACTCAATGGAACTAGTGGCTCATGAATTCACGTGAGAGTACCATCAAATAAACTATGCACCTTTTCAACTGAGAAATGTGTTGTGTGACCTGTAGTTTGACAGCATAACACAGTTTATGGCTCACTGTCACAAAAAGCTGGTGCAATACAGTTCTCTTTGTTTCCGCCAAGGTCTCCTCAACCTCATTCTCTGGGCTATGCACAAGGTTATCGCTCTTCACACCATAAAATAATTCTGTCGCCATCTGGAGCACCTTTTCTTTCTCTAATAACTTCCTAGTCAAAACAGTGGTTTTCCCAGTACCTGACCGTCCAAGTATAAAAGCACTTCTAGGAAAAACAATTATCTCCTGCTCTTGGTCAGTTACTTCAAATGGAAGATCCAATTCACCACTATCCTTGTTTGAAAGCAACTGACCCACTACACCAGATGAGAAAGAATAGAACTTCATCAGCATCAGACTCTCACTAACCTTTGCATTCTCAACATAACTTCTGCCATCAGAAGCGCAACCAACTAAATCACTCTCATTTTCACTATTAGCAACATTCCTAATCCGTACAATATCAAATGAGCTTGACCAACTCTTCGGAACTTCCAAAGCCCTAAGCAAAAATAACCAAAAAAAGTTAAACTGCATCAAAAGTCAATATATAACAATGTTATTCTTGCAAATTTAGCAATATCTTTAAAGATTTACTAAAAATGCAAAAAAGCATACATACCCCTCAAGACATTTCTCTTTGCAGCGATTAAGAAAGTCATCTGTATATTTCGCAAACATGCTATCAAGCCGTTTGATTAATTTTGGAATTTCCTCTGCAGGTAATATATCCCAGACCTTCAAAACTTGACAGTACCTCAGTTCCTTTACTACGTCACTCCATCCCTTTCTGATGTCATTTGCACAAACAATATAAAGATCTTCAACCTTAAATTGCTTTATGATCTGTGAAGAACTTCCACAAACTGGATCTGAACTACTCTTCTTGGGTCTCCAGCCCCGGGAAAG
>QEOT01000182.1:263438-290172 GCA_003123785.1 Pterocarya stenoptera
AAAAGAGTTTACAATATCTTACCTCGCCCTGGTAAGAGCAACATTCGTTCTCTGAGGATTCGATAAGAACCCAATTGATGCATACCTATTAGATCTCACTGTTGATATTATGATTATGTCCTCCTCTCCACCCTGGAACCCATCAACTGACTTCACCTTCACTGTGAACCCATCAATATTAACATACTTCATTCCAAGTTTGTCCTGAATTGCAACTACTTGAGCAGCATACGGAGATATTACACCAATACTGAGCTTCTGTCTTGAACCAATCCAAGCTTTCCTCAAAGCAAAATCCAAAAACAAAGAAAAAAATATATCAAAAACAGAAGTTAATTATATGTTGAAACCAGGACATTTAAGTACCAGTTTATCTTAGGGAAGAAGTTCCATTATCAAGAGTTCTAGAAAGTAAGACCACATGGAAGGTTAAAGATACAATGTGACAATTCTTAATTACAGAAACAAGCATTTTACAGTATTTTTAATAATTTATCAAATTAATGTTTTCTTCTTTTGGACTAAGCCCTGTTTGGATAGTGAAAGTGTTTCATCTCATCTCATCTTATCATTACAACTTTCTCAAATTTATCAAATTCTAACAATATTTTATTTAACTTTGAACTTTAATCTCAACTCATCGCATCTCAACTCACTATCTGAACGGCAACTTAATTAAATTTCCCAGGACTCATAAGATAATCTCTAAAAAATTTCCTACTTCAGCATGTAGAAGTTTCCCATTCATTACAGTACAATAAAGGCCAAATCATTCAGTCACTTTGACAAACCTCATCAACTTCCACCCTTTTATTTTATCTAAGGAATTAGAGATCAAACAAATCAACTTATACCGAAATCAAATTAATGACTTAAATGTGCTGCATCTACAAATATAACCTTGCTAAAGGATTAGACATCTTTCTCTATAAAAGCTAAAGCCAAATGCGAAATAACCCCAGAAGCTGAATAGAAACTGATTAGACTAGATGTCAGAATCAAAGAATATCTTGATATGATCAAAAGAACACTAGACTTCAAATGTAGTTACCTTTGTATAAATTGAGCAATATTTTCATGACAACAGCAACTTCGACCAGGTTTCTCCAACCATACCCAACATCACCTTGTTCTTCTCTTCCATCTACTATATTTATAAAAGAATATGGACCAAACATTGGCCCTGGAAGGTAGTGCTTTTCATAGCCTTTTCTTTTAACATTCGAAGCATCTAAGATCCGGTTGCAATAAAAATTCAAATTTGGGAAAGAACTTATAGACGGATGCATTCGATACTGTATATTAAGAAGATGCTTAGAGTGGCCCAGTGAGCTCATTCTCTCAAATAGACTCCTCCCAAAACCAGCTTCGCTAGAAATCTGTAAGTAGATTTTAAAATGACATTAAGCAAGAGGGAAAAAAAGAAAGGAAAGTCAAATTCCAACAAAGGGAGCAGTAAGTAAGACAACCAAATAGGATTTACACACATTGCTTTCAACCATTGCTGGTAATTGGCACTCATCCCCAACAAGAATAGCATGCCTTAAACCGTGAAGTTGAAGGGGTATGGCTGACTCACACTCCTTTAATTGTGCAGCTTCATCAATAACCAGAATGCTCAGTGGTTTCATTTCCACCGAATGCAGTTTGTAAGAACTTGAAGTAGTGCATAAAAGTAAGGAAGCCGCTTGAAGACAAAAATCCATTATTGATTCTTTGCTCATACCCGTTGGAAGCTCAAGTTCATTAAATGAACCCTGAAGAGTTTTTAGATCAGAAAGGCATTCTCTTCTCCTTGCTTGCAACTGGAAGGGAATATCCATAAGTGGCTGCAAAGTATCTCCAACTACTTTTAAATGAGAAAAAAGCTCCTCCAGTACTTTAGACTCCACGCTATCTTTAAACAATAAGGTTTCAAAAGACTCAAGTAGGTCAATTAGAGAAATCATGTGTTGGAAATTGCTTTGAGTGTAACTTTTGGGTAAATGTCTACAGAAGACTCGACAACAATTTTTGAGTGGTGATGAAATAGAAACGAATCTTTTTCTCATAAAATCAAGAAATGACTTGTACGTTTCGTTGCTAGCATCAATTTCCTCCCTGCTTTCCTCTTTGATCTCATTTTCTTTGCTCTTTTCTCTCTCTCTTATCGATTCATTTTCCAAGAACATGTGATACTGAGAAACACAATCCTCAAGAAGATCGATCATTGAATCAAAACAATGCCTCCAACCAGTCTGATATCCCAAGCACTCTGTAAGCCTTTGGACCCGATAATCTATATATATCTCTTCAATGTCTGAACCAAGTTTGAGTCGCTCCTTATTACCAAACAAAAGAATATCTCCCAATGAGCAAAACGAACCATCAGTTTCAAGTGATTCTTTCACCAACTCTGTTATGCCGGAGGCCACTCCTATAATTGCAACATTTGTTGGGGCACAGGTAAGAGTTCTATATCGCATTCTAAAAAACGATAAGAGCAGTGTAGTAATGATTTTTGTTTTCCCGGTACCAGGCGGGCCCCATATAAGTTCCACTTCCGTCTTGTGGCTGCAATGCATCTTACGAAGACATGCCAGAAATGTCTGGGTTTGGGGTTCATTCAGTTCAGAATTTATACTGGTCCCAAATTTCTCATGCCAGCTGCCATCACTCTCTGCAGGGCAGAGATCACAATCTTCCTCAATCTGTTTTGCAACATCAGAGAGGAAAAATAATCAAACCAAGAATCAACAGCAATTCTCAGTAAGACAAATAAATTCAGAAAACCAAAAGAATACCTTTTACAATAGCTGATGAATAGGAAAAAGGAAATACTAGAATTCAGTAAGTGAGGCATTATAAATAATGATTAACGTATTAAACTCACCATTTTTCTTCAGTTTACCTGTTTACCTTTCAGGAAAACTCCACATTTAATGTCGTATCAAACCCGGTGATACTAAGTTCAAATTCCAACTCCCCTCTACCTTCCACTTAAAAACTCAAACCATACTTTCCCAAGAGCTTTAGGGGACAGCAATCGTAAAAAGTTGTGGTATGTATACAGGTTCCAAAAGACAAAAAAGTGGGAACTCTCATCCGCTTTATCAGTACAGAATCCCATAGCTTGGTGATCAACTTAAAACTTTTGGAAAGTTGACTCAACCGCAAGTTTTTCTTCTTTACAATACTTCAAAAGTAAAACATTTCGTCTCAGATTATAAAAACAGTGTTGATCCATGCTGTACATTTATTGCGTCCACTTTCACTGAATGTCCACTTCATAATAATTGGAGATTTTCATGTTACGTCAGGATGTATGCCTAACTCAGAATTATTATAACTACAAAATTCATCCCAAAATTACTTACCAAAGAATTAGTGCACAAAACTTTCTTGATAATCTGTAGATTTCCCGACATGTGCAATGCATTCCATATTCTCTTTTTCGGGATTGTATTTATCAAGAAAATCACAAACAAAGACTTATGGTTCCCAGCGTCAACGTCAATGTCTTTCAATGCTTTGACTTTAAATCTGGTTGATGTGCTATCATCCTCATTCACATCCTCTGGAATTTTGGTGACAGCTACAAAAGCCCATTGCCTTCCTATTCTTTGTAAATCAGAAACATCCTCGGGTTTGGCATCTGCTAAAACAAATACATCTCCGGGCAATGTCTTGTAAGGCCCCTCACCACGAACAGTGAATCTGTTTCTCCACTGATCAACCTCAACATCATACAATTTTGTTCCATATGGCTTAGATTCATGAAATTTAATTACTTCTGCAAAAGGGGCTCTTGAAATAATCTCCATACTCGAATGCAGTTGTGCACGAGTTTCTTCCAGTAAGGGGTAAACATATGACCCAAAATACTGGTCAACTGATTCAAAGGATTGTGGAATCTTTTCCACCTGTAATTATGAAACAAGAATTCAATCAAAATAGAGTGCCAAACAAACTTCTTGGAGGTCAAAATGTTCATCCCAATAAATTAATCCATGGGGAAAATGCAAATAGGAGAAGATAAAGTGAAACAGCCTGTATTAGTAGCAGATTCATCAAGATTGATTAAGCCATTATATAACAGAATGTCTTAAAGCTTGAACAAACGAGGCCCACATATTTTTATGCAACTTTCACCTTGTTTGGAAGACATGACTACACTCATTTAACGGAATCATTTGTACTAGCTGAAGCTAAGGTTTGAGAGAAAAAATTATCAAAACTGAAGGATTTGATGAGAAAAAAATTCTTCTACCCCAACACAACAATTGTAAAAGAAGCCTCATATCAAATGTGTCTATTGATCAGTTTATTAAACAAGGCGAAAGGACTAACAGCTTTGTATTTAGGATTCACGTTTGAATTCCAACATACGTTACTTCCAATCACATGTATAAGGATAATTGTGTTTTCATTCAAAAAAATAAGCTGAAATAGTCCACAGGTTAGCTACATCCCATAACTAAAATAATAATAATATCCAATTTGGCTATATTTTCCAAGAAAATTCTGATTGATTATCAATATCGATCAACTACTTTGCTAACATAGGGTATTCAGTAGATATGTCGACTAAATCAATTCCTCTGCTCAGATTCAACTATGGAGGAGATGCCCTTGGAGATTCTATGGTGCTACGCTTGGCGGAATCCAAGCTGTTAAAGCTTGACTCAAATTCCTATTTAAATTCATCCCCAAATTGACTTTCCTTGTTTATGAGAACTAGAGTGAGATAATTAACTAATTTGGTGTGGCTTATCCAACAAGGAATAGGAATTTACAGCATATAAATAAGTTTCTCTTTGAGAAAGATTATCTTTTATGAGAGGGCATGGATTTAGGTGTATTGAGATTCTGAGTCTGGATGTTGCTTGATCTCATTTCTACTCCATCCTGCAACATCGAATTTCTTTAATATCGTACTCCAACAGTAGATGTAGGCTTCAAAGACAATCTAATTTCAGTAGTTTTATGATTGTGATTCGTTCTTTTTCTATTAATCCTAAAATCTCTGTAGGTCGCAACAAACCAGCATCAAAGCTTCATTGTAGCAACTGCAAGGTTGCAATTTGTTGACATATGGCTTTACTTCTCACATCAGAAATTGGATGTAGGTTTCAAAGCCAATCCAATTAAATGGACTTGCTGTTGTTTTCCATCTCCTAATCAAATTTCATCATATGTATTTGGTTGGATTTCTGCTCTTATACAACAAAAATTGGACTTTCATTCTCCAAGCGGGAGAAAGCTAATAAATCCTTCGAGTTGATTTATATCATTACATTTCAAGAGAGAAAGTTGCACAAGGTTTAGAGCTAGCATCATTTTTTTCCATTTATTTGCTCTCTTATTGGTTAGTGAACTCCTCATGACAGTCTTTGCTAGCAATGAGGATTATTAAAAGATGGTAATCCCATTTTACACAGCTTAAACCAGCTACTTGTAATTCCAACGTAATCATGATGAAATATAATCAAGGATGAAGCTTGCAAGGATTTTCTTTAGTTTTTCTTTCCTTTTTCTTCACAAGAGAGAAAATATGCATATATTCCCTACAGCTGTTTTGAAAGGGTTCTTTTATTTTTTTTTCTTTTAAGACAGATTGCCTTTATATATCCTATATATGTGGGTATATGCAGTAACACACATGTATATATACATACATACGTGTATAAAGTTATGTGTATGCTTATGTAGATGAACACGTGCATCTACATAAGATATTTGTCTCATGACAAAAGTACTAAATAGCACTTAATTTTTTTTATCGGTATTTTATTGGCACTGGGTATCCGAGAACAAAGTTCCAACTAATCCGAGTTGCACAGCCCTCGGCAAATTAGTGCAAAACCAGATATAACTCAACTGAAAGGTCAAACAATATATCACTAAACTGCATTAGCACACTTTTCATGACTAGATCATGATCTACAAGTAAACAGATAGTAATAAATTTTAATTTTATTTTCTACTCTTTTACTTTTCGAAAGCATCAGATTCTTCAACCATACTTCACTGAGTGTTAAATGCTAGAAATCATTCCAAAGCTGCCCTGAGATTATAATAACTAAACAGAAATGTATGGATTAAAGCAAACCTGGTACTTGTAAAGGTTTTCGTTTTCAATATCTTCAAGGGACCAAGAAAGCACAATATCGGTGAAGCCATGGTCAGTAGGAACTCCTCTCCTCTTCTCTGAACCGTCGCCCTTCGTCATTTTCACTATTCCTATTCCTTTTTCACACACATTTTCTTCTCATCTGCATGCAATATCAATGATGATATCAAAAAACCCGTTTCACAGTCAACTTTAAATTCACAAAAGCAAGATGTTGGAGGGAAAGGAAAGGGATTTCTTGGGCAGGAAGGAAAGAAACATGAAAGGAGAAGCAACTTGGGAATGTGAGTACAAGCACACTAGTGGTTATCTGGCCTTTAAAAAGCAAGAGAATCATCAAACGACGAACGTGATTCAAAACCTTAGGAAGAGTAAAAAAGTCGTAAAGAAAAAACCTTTGGCTTCCTCCGTCTTTTCCCGTACTTTTCTTTTTCTGGGCCAATGAGAATTAAGAAGCCATGCATTCAAAAGGAGCCGAGGAATAAAGTTTTCAGTAGTGGTGCAGTTATCGAGAGGGCAGGCTAGAAAAGCTTGTTAAGCTTAATCATCCTTAAACGATATTTTATTTTTTTAACAAAAAAAAAATCTATAAAGATTGATGGACAATACCAATCACGTCACGATAATGAGATGAAAATGTGAGGTATAATTTTTTTTAAGTCCAAAGTAAAAGTATGAATATTTGGATTCGAGCAACATTATTATTTGCATAAGATTTCATCAATGTCATATAATCATATATTTGTAATATAATTTACGTACGAACCTAACTTCCTATGATATAAAAAAATATTAAAAATATAAAAAAAAATACTATAAAAATGGCATTAAAATCTTGTAAAAATCCTAAAGCATCTTAGCTCTAGGAAGAAATCATTGATGGTTTGCCGATTGGTTTCATTGACTAGAAACAGTGATTAGATGTACAATTTTTTCAATGAAAGTCTATATATCATTAAAGACATGAAAAATGATGGGTTATTTTAGCTTTTGAGATTCCTACCCATCACATATCTCTCCTCACTCCCTCCCTCCCTCCCTCACAGACACGGTTTGTTTTTAACCCAATCGGCAATTATTAGACAAAATTTGGTTTTGGAAGACATTATTTTAGAGGGAGATTAGTAAAGTGGTTCAAGCTAATCTTCATTCAGACAGCAGTACTATAACATGTGCTAGGATGCTCACGGCCTCTTACATTATAGTCTTGTTTGTTTTAACAATTCTTCTCAACTTATATCATCTTATATAATTATTACAATTTTTTTAAATTTCTACACAAAATAAAATAAACAATTTAAAATTTTTAAATTTTAAAATAACAATATTTTATTCAACTTTTAACTTTAATATCAACTTATCCCGTTACATCTCATCTTATTTGTAAAAACAAACAAGGCACTTCTCTTAAACCGTTTTGAGGAATAGAGGGTAGAACATATTAGGAGAGAAGATAATGTTATAGCTCATACTTTAGCTAACCATGCTTTGGGGGTAATGAGATAATAGTTGATACAATTAAAAGAGATTCCTACATGTATTCAGTCTCTGTTATAGAGCTTTCATCAATACAATTTGGAGATATATATATATATATTTTTTTTTATTTGAGTGGGGAAGAGGGATTTTGAACTCCAAACCTCCCTTTCGGAGTCTAAGGGTTATGTGAATACGGTCCCAGGCTTTTGACAATATAATTTAGATAATGATAAGTTTACTATCTTTCTACCACTCTTTTATTACTCTATAATGTATTTGAAATTTTTGTTTTTTTATTATTTTATTTTAAATATTTGTTTAACATTCTTAATCATTAAGAAAAAATTAAAATATATATATAATTTTATTAATAATTAATTTCTTAATCATTAAATAAAAAAATAAAAAATAAAAAAAAGTAAAAAAGTGATAAGAGGATAGTACGCTTCGGATTCTGTCATGCACGTCCCACTCTCATTGCCGTTATAGCAAGAAAAAATAAATAAAAAAAAGACTCTAATCGTGGAGAAAGATGGATTATACTGACAAGTCTATTTTACTCTATTTAAAATAAATAAAAATTTACTGGTCTATGTTTTATTTAAAAAAAAAAAATTATTTATCATTTTTACATATTACATTTTATATTTTTATTTTTATTTTTTATTAAATATGTACCATATAGATATCTTTATGTAAAAGAATTCAATAAATTTAAAAAAAAATAAAACGAAAAAACAATTATGGTATATGGTAATGATTAAAGTATATCAGACTATTCCTTTTAGGTTTTTTCGCCGTTCCTCTCTCTAATCCGTCTTTCACTTCACTCTCTCTTATATATAACTTCACCCTCTAATGCGTTGTTGGATGCTGCTGCTGCTGCTTCTTCTTCTTCTATCGCCAATCTCAAGCGCTCTCAGGCCTTGAACTCTCGTGAAGGTTTTCTGTTTGTTTTTTATAATGTCTTTTTTCGATTTTCTTTGGATTTTTGATATATAATTTTATAGATTTGGGGTTTGAATGCATTTGCTTATTTTTTTGGAGGTTGTCTAGTCTTTCTTTTTCTATTTTTTCCAAAATCTCATATTAGGGACTTTTTCCAATTTATTTTCTATTTTATGGTTTGTTCTTCATTTCTGTTTGTCCGGGAAGATTTTCCCTTGGCAAAACTTCTTTGAAAAAAGTGTTTCCTCAGTAAGTCTATAGGACAGCGATCTTGATTTTGATTTGTTACTCCGAGGTTTTGGAAAATCGGTGGTTCAAGAGCTTGCTTTGTTTGATTAATCCCTTCATTTCTAGCGGAATCCTTTATCCCTATTTGCAATTGGGCAAGGGCGTCGACTGTCGAGAGAGAGAGTGAGAGAGAGAGAGAGAGAGTGGAGAAAGAGTGAGAATGGAACTGGGGGAGTTATTTCTGGAAGAGTAACGTTACAGCTACCGAACATTTCTTCCGAAGAAGTGTCCCGAACAGCGCATTTTAATTTTTTATTTTTTTTTCATTTATTTTTTTAATTATTAAAAATATTTTTAAAAAAAATAAAAAATTCATAATATTATTAAAAAATAATTTCTTAATTATTAAATAAAAATATAAAAAAAAAAAAAGTCTTAGGGAAGCCCTTTCGGTGAGCATAGCATTTCTGTTTCTGAAATGTGTTTCTATATTTAGCCTCTATTGTAAATTCACACACCTGCTACGTGTTACCCTCCTTTTGGAGGGTGAAAATTATCCAATTACACCGCGGCAAGTCTGGAGGGCCTCCAGTTTGGAATTTTAAAACCTGAGAAGCTAGAGTCACAATTAGTATAAAAAGAAATTTATAATTTGACATGATTTTATATAATATATTATATATATTTTATAATAAAAATAATTTAATAATCTAACGTATCATATTAAATCATGTCAGTTTTTAAATTTATTCTTATAAAATATCTTTGTGGCTAAAATATTTATATTTATTAAAAGAATTTATCTTAAATTTGGATCCGATGACACTGGAACAGTGATAGGTTTACAACATATTTACATTTTATATACAACATTTTTTAAAATCCATCAAATAAAAACAATCAAAATAAAATTTAAAATAATATTATTTTATTACATAATTATAAAAATATATATAAAATAGTAGTTCTATCATTTCTCTTTATTCCCCCTTTAGGAGGGTGCTACGTTATGAATTCATGATACTTACCTTGGGTTGCCTCATACTCTGTTCCTCCCTCTCTCTCTCTTCGACTTCATTCTCTCTTAATATAGGTTTGGGAGTAAAGACAAGATGAGATTTCTCATCTTCATCTCATCTCATCATTATACTTTTCAAATCTCTATGCAAAAATAATAAACAATTCAACTTTTTCAAATCTCAATATAATTTTTTCAAAATTTCAATTCAACTTTTTCAAATCTCAAAACTAAAAAATAATATTTTAAACTTTAAAACAAAATATAAAATTCTCATCTCACCCCCCAAACCTATCCGCTTCACTCTCTCTTCCTTAGTCCGTTCCTCTCTCTCAAGCCCTAGATTCCTCTATCCATTCCTCAACGTCGATTCCTCTGTCCTACTGCATGGTCCTCCCATTTTTTTATGTGCAACCAAACCACTCTTTGGGCTCTGTATCGAGTTTGATACTCAAACTCCCTATGTTCATTTTACCATCATTGTTACTTGAGTGATCTTCAACCTGATCTCTCTCTCTCTTTTCACGTTCCATATATGTTGAAGCGTATCAAATATTGTGCACTCCAGTTTTCTGTTCATGAAGATTAAGCTACTAGATCGAAGACATTAGTGTTCGGAAATAAAATCAAAGTTTTCTATTGTTGCCTCACATAGTTAAGATTTTATTCTAAGTCAGTGATCTATTTCTCCTATAAAAAAAAAGTCAGTTTGGAGACCTGATTTTCTCAAGGGTTTTTGCTCTGTCGAGTTCTGTTCATTAAGTTATTTGCCCCCCCCCCCCCCACCCCCCCAACGATCCCGTTAATTCAATCTCTAACGTCCACCAAGTGGGAAAATTGGAGAAATACTTCACCTTCTTTAATAGCAAGTTTTGTTTCAAAGGTGTTCCTTTACCCACTGATGTTCCTAATAATGTCTCTTTGAGTCCCTCCCTGATTGAGAGAATATCGGCAGAACAAGAGAGATTTTTTGGGAAGGGCATAACACTGTGTCGAGAGAGAGAGAGAGCGAATGAACTGAGTGAAATTTATGAGATAAGTTTCCGTGTTTTGCTCTCACTATAAATTCACTATACTAGACACATCTTACCCTCCTATTTAAGAGTGTAAATCCTTTAAAGCACCTCGTCCGATTGGACTTTATTATTAAACTATCTCTTATTTACGATATAATTGTATAAAAAATTATAAAAAAATATCGCGTGTCTATCATTTTTCTAAAAGAAATGCACTGCATAATAAGTGATGATCAAGTATTTTCACAACATTTGTGGTGTTCTTCCTTATAATTTAGGTTCTTGAGACAGGTTTTTCAACGGATTTAGATTTTCATATAATCTAGGTTCTTGAAATGAGTTTCTCAACGGATCTAAATTTTCTATTGGCTTAATTTTGGTTTTCTTGGGTGAGTTTTCAAATTGATTGTGAGTTTAAGTGATTCCATTCCCACGGATTCATATCATTTGATATCCGTCAATGAGATTCTCTTTCTCCTTATTTATTCATTTTAGTGGAGGAAATTTTTTCTCGGCTGCTAAAGAAGAAATTTGAAGATGGAAGAATTAAATGCTTCTCTCATCCAAGACATGGTCCTGTTATTTCTTATCTTTATATCCTGATGACATGGTGATTTTTGCTAATGAAGGGAAATCTTCAGTTTCAGAGATTGTTGGTGCACTTCGCACTTATGCTTCATGGTCGGGTCAACGGGTGAACAGTGCCAAATCTTCAATTTTTTTCTCTAAGAAAATCAATTCTGCTAGACATCGGCATCTCTTATCGACTACACAGTTTTCGGAAGGGGTGTTCCCGGTCAGGTACTTAGGGGTGCCAGTTGTTTCTGGAAGATTGAAGTTAATTCATTTTCAGGATGTTACTCAAAGAATTTAGAAGAAGATTGAAGGTTGGAAGTTGAATTTTCTTTCCACTGGGGCGAGGGTGATCATATTAAAGTATGTCTTGTCGAGTATGCCTATTCACCTGCTATATGTGATGCAGGTTCTGAAAATTGTGCTTCTTGAGTTTAATAAGATATTTAGCACTTTCTTTTGGGGCTCAATCAATGGGAGTCCTAACAAGAAATGGATTAAATGGGACATATTATGCAAACTGGTGGATGGGGGAGGGGTTGGTTTGATTGATGTACAAAGATCGTTGCGTCTCAAATTTGCCTGGAATTTGTTATGTTCAAATTCTTTATGGGAATTTTTTTTTTGTGCGAAATACATGCATGGACAGCATCTGCTGGAGATTAATCCATCTAAAGGCACCCGATTTTGGAAAGCGATTTCCAAAGAAATTCCTGTTGTACTTTTGTACTCCAAGTGGAAAATTAGGGATGGAGAATGTGTCTTTCTAGAGAGACAGTTGGCTTAATTCTAGACCTTTGATGGAGCAGTATCCGATTGTGGGAGATCTGACTTGAAGGTGAAGCATTGTATGCTAAACAACAGTTGTGATCTGGAGCAACTCGAGCAATTAGTAGGGCCAAAAAACACGAAGGAGATAGTCAATGATATTAGGAGTAGAAGGCAAGGTAATGATCAGCTTATTTGGTTAGGAAACGCAGATGGGTCTTTTACGTCCAAAAGCATCTGGTCTTTTGTTCGGATTAGTAATCCTAAATGTCAGTGGTCGGATTGGAATTGGAATGTGGCTTTACCGAAGAAATTTTGTGTGCTTATGTGGAAGGCTTTAAACTCGTGTCTTAGAGAGGATGACCATATAAGGAGACTTGGTGTCCCTTTAGTCTCAAAATGTGAATGCTATCGGGAAGGTGCCTTTGAGGATATTAATCATGTGTTATATAGTGGTAATATTGATATGGCTATATGGAAATTTAGCTCAAATACTTTGGGTATCCCGTTTGTTCCAAACCGGTCTTGGAGAGCAACTGTTAAGGCTTGGTTTCGGATAGCATCAAAGCCATCTCAACTAGGTAATCTTATCGGACTCATACCTGTGATCATTACTTAGAAATTATGGAATTGGCGATGTAAAGCTCGGATGGAATGAAGAAAAGAGAAAGTTCATGCTTTATGGAGATTGATAAAGTATTGGATTCATTGGGTTGGTATTAAGATTCACAAGGCTTCCAGGCTAGTGGAAAAGGATGTACAGACCTTGAGGTCTTTGAATCTTTCTATTAATTCAAGAAGAATGAGACATTAATGGCAGTGAGATGGGAGAAACTGAAGAAAGATTGGCTTAAACTGAATGTGGACGAAAGTAGTATTAATAATCCTGGAATTTTGGGTGCTGGAGGAGTAGTCAGAAATGAAATTGGGAGAGTGGTTTTTGCTTTTGCCGAATCTATTGGTAACGGGAGCAATAATCTTGCGGAAGTTATGGCCCTTCGGAGAGGTCTTCAGCATTGCAAAAGATTGGGGCTCAACAATATAATTATTGAAATGGACTCTCTTTTGGTTGTAAACTGGATTAAGAAAGGAAGTTGTAGTCTTTGGTACTTAGAGGATTTTTGGGAAGACATTGATAATATGTTGGCAGAGATGAATTTTTCTGTTAAGCATATCTATCTGGAAGGAAATAAGGCCGCAGATTTTTTGGCTTGTCTTGGTAGTAATGGGATCTCTCATGATTGGTCAGGGCAGATGGAAGTTCCTCATCTATTAAAAGGTATACTTAGAACAGATTCATGTGGACTGGCATATCTCAGGAAGTGTTGATGTTTCTGGAGTGGGTACTACACGGTTTATTGGAGTGACGGCTTGTGACATTGGTTATGTCATTTCGCTTACTTGAATATGAATTTATTTTGTCTGGTTAAATCCTTTATAGGCTTGTTTAGATTGATTTATTTAGTTATAGGTCTGTTGAGATGGTTTCTGGTTATAATTTTTGAATTATTTGATCTGGTGTTCTGGTTCTTGGGGGTTATTAGTCTTTTCATATTATTGTAAATCCCAAGTACCTTAATTGTTATCACGGTATTCCTCCGCCACAAGCGATGGCTTATTAATAAACTTGGGCGGAGGTCAATATTGGACAGGTCACTACCCTCTTTTTAATTAAAAATAAAAAAAGATCCAAGTACTTCACTTAAGAAGTAATTGATTTTAAGAAAACATAAAAAGTATAAAAATACTTCTAAAAACTTATTTTAAGAAGTCCATGAATGAAAACTATCAAATAGTTACAAAAGAATCTATAAAGAATCACTTCAAAACTAAAATAAGAGAACATTAAAAAATAAAAATAAAAAGTAGAGGTAGCTAAACTTATTTTAAGAAGTCTATGGATAACCGGGTCACATAGCCAGATCCGTAACCGGATCCGGAATTTACTTAACCACCCGGGTGTAATCCGGGCAGATACTCGCCCGGATGCACCCGGTTTCTGGGTTCTGGACCAGACCGAAAAAAAAACCGGTCCGAATGCACACCCTTAAGCTAAACCACACAGTCACCATTGATGGGTGGCTCGTTTTTAAGTGGTTTTTAAAATTTAAATTTTAAATTTTTTTATAATTATTTCTATTTTTATAATGTTTTTGTACTTTTTAAAATAGGCTTGAATTTTTAAAATTGATTATTTATTTAATGAGATGGTTAATGTGAAACTTATGTGCTAAGGCTATCTTTGGTTTCACAGATGGTATCAATTAGGGTTGTAATCGAGCCGAGTTGGTCTTTGGCTTGCCGAGCTCAACTCGATTAAAAAAACTAAAGCTCAAGCTCAGTAAGCTAAACTCTTAACTTGATTTTGGCTCGAGTTGTTTATTTTTTTAATAAGATTTAATAATTAATGTACGCCGACCACGCAAGCCGTACACGACAAGCTCACAACACTGTTGTGAGCTCCGTGTCCCCTCCGGTGGTCGCTATTTGGACCGTCAGAAACTTCTGCTAGCTTAAGGGTGGTTCCCGACCACCCCGACCAACTAACGGCGGCCATCGACCATGACACAGTGCACAGCAAACTCACGGCACTGTCATGAGCTCTATGTCTCTGCCGGCGGTGTCGTTTGGATCGCCGGAAACTTTTGCCCTCCCTAAGGTCCTAAGGTGGTCCCTGACCACCCTAAGGCAGGCACGGGTAGGGGGAGAAAGAGAGGGAAAGGGGGAGAAGGGAGGGGAGAGGCACGGAGAGAGGAAAAGAAGAAGAACAAGAAGAGGGAGATGTTGCACACTGTCAGTATGCCCCATCACTTAAGAACTTATAATATTTTTATTCGATTTTTCACTATTTTCTCAAAATTTCATAAAATATCTTAACTCAAATTACTTCACTATTATTCACAAACTATCTCATTATCATTCACAGATTTTTCATCTCATCTATATAACCAAATGAAACCTAAATGTCTACTAGATTGACATATGACACATTTTGGAAACCCAAAAAATATGCACGTCATTCAAAATATAAATACTGAATGATTTAATTAAAAAATTTAAAAACTAAAAATTAATATGCAAAAAATGAAATACTTTTTCAAATTTCTATATAAAATATAATAAACAATTCAATTTCTTCAAATTCTAAAATAATATTAATATTCTAATAATATTTTATTCAACTTTTAACTTTTATTTCAATTCGACTGATCTCAACTCAGTATCAAAACCTCACGTAAAGTTTTGAAATATCAACTAGTAAAGTAACGAATATTTTGACTAATCTTTGTCTGAGTTGTCTCAACGCGTTATACTCTTTAGCTGTTGTGCTTGTTGTTATACTACTTCGGACAGATAAAAGTTTATACCTTCGCTTTGCTTTGCTTTGCAAAATTAATATTCTTTTAATATTTTCTAATGTATCATTTTTAATTATTAAAAATAATTTATTATATTTTACTTGTGAATTAATCATTTACTATTAATAATAGTAAAGGAGTTTATTGACAGCTCACTTACCAACAATCAAGCAAAGATCTTTTCCACATTTGTAACTCCACGATTCTAGGAATTAGCCTTTATTTTTGTAACTGTAAATTCATACCATATTGTAATAGTTACTTTAGATAGATTTATTTCTTGTATCTATTTATCTTAATGTCTTTTCAATGTAAAAATCAAGTCAATGAAATACAAAGTTTCAATTCTTGACATGGTATCAGCCTAAACACGATCTCTACCCTACCCGAGCCCACCATGGCCTCTTCTTCCTCTTCCTCTTCCTCTTCCACTGTCCTCTCTCCATATGCTCTCCATCCCTCTGATTCTCCTAGCCTAATTCTTGTCTTTGGTCTCCTCACTAGTGACAATTTTCCCAAATGGCAAAAAGTCATGACCCATGCTCTCATGTCCCACCACTTGTCGCTCCACCACAAGCTACTTTGTTCAGCTGGGCACCAGTCCTATTTCCTGGTGCACAAAAAAAAGACCACCGTGGCCTGTTCCTTTGCTGAAGCTGAATACCGCGCCATGGCCGTTACCACTTGCGAACTCACTTGGTTAAAATAGCTCCTCACTGATCTTGGTGTCTCTCACCCAGAACCTATCCGCCTCCATTGTGACAACCAATCTACTTTACACATTGCTCACAATCCTGTGTTCCATGAGCGTACTAAACATATTGAGATTGATTGTCACATTGTTCGCGATAAAATTCGATCTGGCCTCCTTAATGCTATTCACACTCCCTCCCATGAGCAAATTGCCGACATATTCACTAAAGCATTGGGCCGAGATCTCTTCCATCACTTTCTACCCAAGTTGGGCATTACGGACCTCCATGCGCCAACTTGAGGGGGTGTATTGACAGCTCACTTACCAACAATCAAGCAAAGATCTTCTCCACATTTGTAACTCCACGATTCTAGGAATTAGCCTTTATTTTTGTAACTGTAAATTCATTATCGTAATAGTTATCTTAGATAGATTTATTTCTTGTATCTATTTATTCTGATGTCTTTTTAATGTAAAAATGAAGTCAATGAAATACAAAATTTCAATTCTTGATAGAGTTTGAGAGGATAATAGAAAAAATATGATAAATAGAATTTCTTTTAAAGAATTGATCCAGCCACTATAATATCGTGGAACCTGCTAAAATGTTATTTTTTTATTTCATTTTAAATTTGATCATTCTATTAATATATATTGGTATACTTTAAAATCATGTGTAAATATAAATGGTGATCATAGCCAAACCTTGAATAAAAAATAAATGAGAAGTGCTTGATCCAAAAAGAGATTTGATAAAAGTAAACTCACAAATTGGCGTGGCTTGATATGATACATCAGAATTATTTTATAGTGAAAAGAATTTTAATCTAGTGTATCACATCAAACTACATCAATTTATGACTTTACTTTTCTGAAATTCCCAGCATCAAATATGATTTGGCAACATGAAAGACATCAATAGGAAATGGTTTATTCAATAAGTGAAAGACGAGTAATTATTAAATAGTGTCACGTATTAGTATCATGATTCTATTATTATCATTAAGAATAGTGCTTGAGCAGTTTTAATGACATATAATTTAATGAAAACATCATGCCAAATATATTTTGAAGTTCTTTTTTTTTTATTCAAAATGTATTTTGAAGTTTGAACAATAATTTTAAGAGATTCAAGTCTAAAATATTCCTATGGAAGGCTTGTTAGGATGGTCTACCTACCAAACTCAAGCTTTTCAGGAGGAGAGTGGTGGATAACCCAATGTATCCTATCTGTGATCAAGAGCCTGACATCCAATACCTTTTAAACCATTAACTAGGATGCAACAATTGGAGCAATTGCTAGGGATTGGACATGTAGATCTTTATATCCAAATCCTTATTTAGCAGAAGCCTATGCTGCTGTCTAGGCCACTTCCTTTGGTCTCAAGTTGGGGCTACAAAACATAATTCTGGAAGGAGAGAGATGCTCTACTGGTTGTTAAATCTGTCAATGCACTACAAGAAAAATAGACTTTTGCGACTAATTTATTGCAACCTACAGACTGAATTGGTTGCAAACAGTTTGTATTTTGGTTGCAAACAGACTGTTAGTTACAATAAATTGATCGTAAAAGTCTGTTTTTCTTGTAGTGATGGTTCTGAAAACAATTGGGATGGCAAATGAATGCTCATTTCAGATATCAAGAATAGACTTCCAAAGTGGTCTGTTAATCATTAACAGGGAAGCCAATAAAGTTGCACATGCTCTTAGCAAAAGTGCACTGTCTGTTGCGGATTCTATTATTTATAAGGAGTACATTCCCTCGTGTATTCATTCTCTCTTGTAGAGATGTTTACCAATAAAGTTTATTTGATCTTAAAAAAAAAAAGTCTAAATATTAAGAGCTTTAAAAAAAATTCAAATACCTCTTCACAGTTTGAACCAATGAACCATACATCCCTGAAAATATTATTAAAAATATGTTATATATATCTTATATAATTAAAGTAAAAATCTTGGGTTTTTTTTTTTTCTAAAAGAATAAACTAAATTAATATATACATTATCACTCCGAAAAATGATATAATCCTAGTACATGAATTGGTCATATCATAATTGTGCTTTTTTCTTTTTTAAAGTCATCTTACGTGGCTCTCTTTATTATGAAAAATTCTACTCTAAAGCCGGTCTACTCTCCAAACCACACAATGATGTGGCAAACCGGATTTATTTTCAAAACGGTCCATAGCTTCATTGCTCTGTTCGGTCCCGAGAATCCCTCTCCCCCGTCCCCCTCCCTCTGCTACTCAGTAATCCCTCTCCCCCTCTCCCTCCCTCTGCGAATCCCCAATCCCTCTCCGCCCTTACAAAAGTATATCGTGGTTCTCTCCCCTGTCGACACCCTTCGAAGCGTACCCTAAGGGGACCCAAAAAGCCCCCACGAAAATCCCTCTGCCGTAGCCCTCTCCCCCGTCAAATGGAACTTCCAACAGCAGTGGTGAATGGGGTTTTGGGTTTGATTTTAACTCAACTAGGTTTTTCAAACTTTGCAGCTCCTTAATGGTCGTTCTTATGATCAATATTCAGTTTTGAAAAGTGCTACATCTGATGCTTATACAGTTGGTGATGAGGGAAAGTGGAATGATGAGGCAGACTTCGTCTCATGGTCACAGAAAAGCAAATTCAAAGTTGGTGATGTTCGTCGTATGTACCTTTCCCTTCAAAATTCAGAACATCTATGGTGGTGGAGAAGAAGAAAGAAACAAATATTGAATAGTTAAAACTATGCTTTTTGCTCTGCTGCTTTAAGCATTTAAGATCTGGTTTTATTTTGTTTTTAGTTTTTTAATTCAGTTGTATTTGTTGCTTATTTGGGTTGGTTCACGTTGTAAATGGACAATATTCTATTGAAGCTCAGTAACATTTGATGGTGATGGTGTCGTTGGTCCTGTAGATTTTTTTGCTATATCAGATGGGATCTCTCAAAATTCCAGGAATGGGGCCTCTGGATTTAATCTCAACCCAAGCTCTATGAACGGTATAATCTTGGAGTCATACTCTAAAAGTGAGCCAAATGAATTGGTATCCTCTTTGGTTGATGAGAATGTTGGTGCCAATGAGAACTTTCGTGAATTTAACGATCATTTTCAGAATCTGGATTGAAACACAAATTAGTAAGTGAGCTTGATTTGAATTCTTTTTTCCATACACAATGTTGAATCTTTGGATTTATAAAAGTATGATTTTTCTAGTTGGACGATCTGCCGTTCTTTGGTCAAGAGGTGGACGTACTGCAACACGGCGGAGGTGTGAATCGGAAAGCAAGATATGAGATAGAGATATAATAAAGAGTTTCGTACTTATAATATGGCACTTTCAAGTACAAAACTGTGATGTTACAGACTCATTTGTGACGACAACATAAAAAGTTGTGAACCATCTGTCCAGACAATCACAAGCATGGTCCTCAGGTTGCTTCCAATACTGCGTTGAATTTAGTAATTTTAAGAACTCCACTCCGTGTATCTTCTAGCAATTCCCTCCTCCCCCTGACGTGCAAGAAAGTCTACCGAATTGTTGCCTTCTCTATATTGATGAGCAATGGTAAACCGAAGGCCATTAAGCGAAGAGAGGAGCTTATCCCAGTAATCCCACAAGTACCAGTTCAAGCACTTTCTAACCGACAACCACTAAACTACCAACATTGAGCCACACTCAAGCTCCAACTGCGTAAAACCCATATCCTTGCACATGCACCCGCCAACTAGCAGGGCTCCCAACTCTGCCATATTACTCGTACCATGGCCAAAATGCGATGAGAAGGCTCCAATGAAATTTCCCAAGTGATCCTGAATCACACCTCCACCTCCACAGTTGCCGGGATTCCCTCTACAACTACCATCCAGTTTTGGTTAACCCACCCCTCAACTAGTTTATGCCAGTAAATTAACTGAGACATTCTACTCTTAGCATGGCACAAAGGAATATCAAGGGCCTGGAGAATTGCTTTATCAACAGAGGGGAGAGACCTGCTTTTCACAAGAAGAGCGGACAGCTTCCGCAGCCACACACTCTCAGGCGGTTGTACTGGTCCACTGATGTATTTTCAGTTTCTGATGTCTCTATTGGATATATTGTGCAGAGTTGCAAGAAAAACTGATTCAGGAAAGGCTCGACATGTTGTCTTCTCAACTGTAATCTCTTGGAAACTTCGCCAATCGTCGATATATTGTTCCCAGGTTGCAGTTCCCTGATAAGGTAATGTAGAGGAAAGGGGGAAAAGCAAGTCAGCAAGGCATGGCATGTCTAACTCAATAAAGCAATTCGAAGACTTCTCCATAAGATCAAAGAAAACGACCCCTTTGAACAAAGCATAAGAAGACAGGGCATGTCTAATTCAATATATGCTTACCTCGCATCCAATGCAACAGAGAGTAAATTCAGTTCCTCGAGCATGCCAGCTACTTCCTTCAATAAGTTTCCATGTTCGTGGTAAATATTCATCTGACGGCATTCACGCATAATAATACTTAAAAGGTCAATACATTCCCCCAGGTTCACCTAAATTTTTCACAAGGAAAAAGAAAATTCAGTATGGTGCTCATCGGCATATGCTTTCTGCCAAAGTTTAAATACAATGTAAAATAAGTGTGTTACCTTCATTGCTTGGTCATTTTCCAACATGCACCTTGGATCTCCACCAATCTCCAGTGGCTTCAAAGCTTCGAATCTATCCCAAAAGTAACTATAATTAATTGGTAGCTTGATTCCAATTATGTTGTTCAAATCACCCTGACCTGCCAAGTTTGAAGGTGCGAGCTTATAACCCCCGTGATCATAACTGTCTGACGAAAGAACTTCACCACAAGAATTAGCTGCACCCACTTCAATAGCTCCAATTTGACCTCGAGCGGCAGCGACTGCCTGAAGACGCAGGACTCTCAACATGTCATCCCAGGACTGCTTTGCTGTCATATCAACAAAAATGGCATCTGGACATAAAAATTGCGAACAATTCTTTCCCAAACTCACAATTACAAGAGGATTGTGGACCTTGTTAAATGCTTCAGCAAGCACATTTACATTATGTAAATGTTTCCGTCTTCTCCTAAGGACATCATAAAATTCGGATGGAAGTTGCTCAGTGATATAGCTCCTACCAAGCAATTCAGAAAGTGAATCCAAAAAACTCCCAGAGTTCAGATTAACCAAACATATTATAGCAACCAATCTCAACACCAGCAGCGGATAGTAATCCTTTGCATTTATATTAGACCTTCTGATCCATTCAAGTGTCTCCTTCTTATTACAAAGAAGCTGCCGAACAAATTCGTTAATTGACTCATAGATTCTTCCTAGGAAAGGTTGCATTTCAGAAACGAAAGTGGAATTTGGGTTGTTATCTACCTCTCCGTAGATAAACCATTCAACAAAAGAAGACTTCAAAGTGATGAAGTAACCATGGAAGGAGGATGCCAAGATCAATAGGCGCTCAACAAGATACAAGAAACAACCAGGAGATATGTAGTCATTTTCTTTCATCCAGTTGGCGTTATAGGTATCCTTCAAAGCTTCATGGAGCCTGAATAGAAGGGACCACTCTCTTGGAGATTTACTGATATTGTCAGAAACAGTAGTGTGTGGAAATGAAATATCAACATTCCCACAAAGATTCTGAATGAATGTTTTCCAGGGTTGGTTCCCATCTATACCATCAAACAATTTTAAAATCTTCTCATACAAATCATTGTTTAGCTTACCCAATCCAAGAATTATCATCACGACTCTTCCAATTTTCCCATAAGTTAGCTTACCCCTCGAGCTGATGTTTTCCAAAATCACTTGCTTTAGTAAATTCTTAGAAACTTCACTCCCTCTCAGAGAAAACATGTTCTCTGCCAATGATTTTCGCCAATCTAGAGGAAATACATAGCCAAAGAAAGATTCAGCAGAAAATTTGACAAATCTCTGTAATGCCTTGGGACCTTGGTACCCACGGTCCATATATTTGGATTCCAACAGAGACTTTGCAACCTCATATATATGAGCAAGTGATCTACTTTGGCAGAACTTGGAGAGGTTATTGTTTAATGAGAGATTATAAAGAGCTTCAAGATTCTCCAAAACCTGCAGGCCAACAGAAAGTATTTCTGAAGACCAGTAACTTCGAGCAGTCGAAGCTAAATGGCGAACATCAATAGAAACCAACTGTCCATTCCGATGAAGGAATCGATTATCCCAATCTCTCACCCAATCAGCACCAGGGTTGAGCAAAAGATAGATTGCGTTAAGTTCACGGAACTGTCTCCACACTCCCATGTAATTCAAACAGAAATCCCCATATTGTTTATATTCATTAAAATCTTGGGTTTCAAGACTGCTGAGATACTTGAAAATGTTCACAACATGATCTTTCCAAAAATTCCAAAAGTAAACAAGTGTTTCTGCAGAAATTTGATTTCTGGAGATCATCTGATCCGAATGCTTTATTCGATCAAAAACAAAATAATCTTCCCACATATACTTTGACGAGTTTGTATCAAGATGAGCATCTATAATTTTTCGAGCAGATATTATTTCACCACAAGCACTCTTATGTCTCTGAGAAGAATTCAAAGAATTTTTCATGACGGATACACTAGTCTTCTCGTTTGATAAAACATCAGCCTCTGTACAAACACAAGCATAGAAGTTGTTGGACTCGTTCTTAGCAAATGACTTTGCTTTTGCCAAAAGCTCTTGCTTCTGTGTAAACTGCTTTAAAGGCCAGCCTTTACTTCCAACTGTCCATAATGAGCTGGAAAGCACAAAGAGGAGAATTAGCATGGATAATTCTTTGAAATTCCCGGCCTTCCCAAGGAGATCAGAAGCCTTTAGAATCTCCCCTCATAGCTTCGCAATGTTTGCAGCCTCTAAGAAGTTGCCCGCTTCTTCTTCCAACAACAAAAGCTCATCAAAGCAACCCAGAGGCTTCAAAAACCTGCGCATCCATTCTATGGAATGAAAACCTTTAACAAACCTCATCATGGATCTGTGTTCTTTAAGCTCATAATAATGAAGAGCACAACCCTCTAGAAACTCTTGTTCAATTTTTTCTAGTACTTTTCCTCTTCTAACCACGCCAAAGTCTATAGTTGCATCTTGTCTCCAATACCGAATGTATTCGAAACCCTTGTCAAATAATTTTCCCTTGAAGCAAACATTTAAACATTCTGGGAGAAAATAGCCCCTAGCATAAACATCAGCTGCAAGTTCATAACATCCCCCAAGAGAAAAGCATTCCCCAGCCTTTTCCAGCTCTGACTCCCCACATTTTTCTAAATAAAGCCTGCCTGCAACAGTTGGATTTTTGCCAAGTCAAAAACAAAAAATCTCATTAAAACCAAACCACTCTCAAGTTTTTTTTGGTGCTCAAGTTAATGTTTCAGCTTTCTTCATGTGTAGAAATTTATGGCCAAAAATTCAGAGATTAAATAAAAGGAATTCCCACCCTCACATGACAGGGTTTGTGATACAAGCACTTATATCAACAATTCCATGAAGAACACAGTTGTAATGGAAAAGATGGCAAAGTAAACAGTAAAAAGGAATACTTGTGGAGCACATTTCGGCCTCTTACATTCTCGTCCCTCAAATCTTTTAAAATGGTCACTACCCAATGTTGATTCCACCAAAGTGGGCTGGTCCTGAGAGTAGTTTGGATATGGTTCTACTTTCAGTGTTTATTCCACAAAGGGCTGGTCCCTCTCCAAACTCAAATGTGCACTGGCACTGGACAGTTTGAGACTTTACCAGTCCACTAGATAATGACTTCGCTCTGAATTATTTCTATAATGTCAAAAGCTTCCAATACCAGAAAAGGTTCTAATTCAACTGTAAGACAGATTGAGGTTTTAAGATGCATTATGCATTGCAAAAAAAATTAACAGCAAAACTAGAACCCAAACACCACAAGCACATGGTAGGTTATATTTGATGACTTTCATAGAATCCAATGTATACCTGCTCTTTCATACTCCCCCGACTCACAAAAACAACGGGCAGCAGAATCACACTTGCCTATTGCTTCAAATATATCGGCAGCTTCCCTAAGTATAACATTTGCTGCTTCAGGATTCAAATGCCGCATTCGGTCAGCCGTGGCTCTAAGGCCAGCAGCCTTAGAACTTCTTTCCCAATAAGTATCTCCGGCTCTTTCAAAGCACATTGTTGCTATTTCATAGTTACAATCATGATATAACTGTGCAGATAAAAGAATTAGATATCCATAGTGAGGTAATTGTGTTTGCAGAAAAGAAAAAAAATAAGGTGTCAATAGAACCATCATGCCCTCATTCACAAGTATTACAATTGCAAGATAAAAGTATAATTTCCATAGCAGAATTCAATAACAATGACTGTATCACCTTCATCATTGCCTAGCTATTAATTTGGGTAACAATCGAAGCCAATGATACTACCACAAACGAATATTCTGATCATTCCTTTACCATGATATTCTCCATGCAATGACCTAATGTTTTCCAGCCACAATCGGAGCAGAAGAACTTTTAATAATAGAGGGCCAAAAACAATGACATAATATTAAGTACTGGTAGGAGTAGTAGAGTTAGTTTGGGAAAAAATTATGTCTATGAAACTACAAAAATAAACAGTCTGATAGTTCCTTCACCATGATTTTTCCTATGAAATAACCCAGGTTTTTGAGTCACAATAGGAGCAAAATATATTCATAAACAGTGGAGTGATAACCTTCATGCCCCTTGACCTCCACTCCTCTGAACTGCTAGCAACTTGCATTGCCTGAGCAAGTGAGTCGTCCAGTTGTCTGACTTGGACAAGACACTTTTTCTTCCAATAGTCAAACATAGGTTTGCAGAACTCCTCTGTATTCTCACAAATCCACAATCTCTGCCTTGTTCTTGTGACAGCTACATAAAGTTGCTTTAGTTCTGAGCACAAGACATTGTGTTTAGTGGAAAAGGTGCTAGATGAGGTTGAGTTGAGCAAATCGTATTCCTTCATATATTCATATATTCCCCTCCATTTATTTTTCAAAGGTGATGAGCCAAAAAAGTTGTACAACAATACATCCTGCGCAAGGACAACATGAATATCACTAAAAAGCAGGAAAATATGGCTCAATAAATTACAGTTTAAGAAAATGGACCGTAGCTTAAACATGTGATGCAACAATTTTTAATCTGTAGACATAATGCACATAAATATGCATTTTATGATTTTGGACCTGTTTGCATGTTGAGATGGACTAATCTCTTCAAACTCATCTCATCAAATCTCATCTCATCCAAACACCACTCAAATATGAATACTTTTCAATTTCAAATCTTCAACTTTTTGATCTAATCATTACCTAATTATTACAACTTTTCCAAACTTCCAAACAAAACACCAAAAAAAAATAAAAATAAAAATAAAAATTCAACTTTTCCAAATCCCAAAAGAAAATTAATATTTAAAAATTATATTCTAACAATATTTTAACTTCATAATATTTGTATTCAAAATTTTCTCTCTCATTTTCCAAAATTTCATAAAGCATCTTAATTCAAATTATTTCACTACTATTAACAGATTTCTCATCTCAGCATCCAAACGAGATCTCTGTCTCTGCACAAGACCTACAATAAAAATCTTATCAAACATAAAGCTCGAAGCTTTGAGTTTTGCATTAAATGATAGAATAAAAATCCTATCAAATATTAAAAAGGTTATTTCAAAGCAATAGCTTTATTCATTGAGAATTCAACAGTAAACTAGGCTAATGAAACTCCCCAATGCTAATCAACTTAATGTAAACCAATAAATGAAATAAATAAGCATGCACAATAACCACCTGAAACTCAAGGCCCTTACACTCCACAATAGTTAGAACAAGAGCTTGCTTTCCAGCATATTTGGCAACTTCCTTCCGAGCAGAATCATCCCGTACCAATATTACCTGCTCCGCACCAAAGCCAACAACACTTGCTCCACTATTTCCACTATTTCCAAAAATAGTTATGATTGCATTTTCATTGCTCCCTGATTCAAGCAAAATTGGAGCTTCCCCATACACAAGACTATTCTCAGGCTCCAAAACATCAATCGATTGAGGAAAGAAACGATATAGAAGTTCGATAACACTGTGTGCTAGTTTGAGAACCCCATCATGAGTACGGAAGTTCTGGCTCAGATGGAAAATATTTGACATTATTCCTTTTTCTTCTCTTTTATTATGTCCACTACTTTTTGATTCCAGTAGAAACTTCTTATAGAATAGAGATCGAATATCCTGGAACCTAAAATCAATTCCCCTTGCAATAGTTTGTGCTGTATCACCAGAGAAAACAAAACCTTCTTCAACATTTTTGCAGATATATTTGAATAACGCAATTTGGCTCAATGTAAGATCCTGAACCTCATCTATGTATACAAAATCAATTTTATCACCATTGTAGCTTCCAATTCTCAAACGACGATGTAGATCTATCACAAGATCAGCCAGATCAAACTCACCATTTTTTATCTTCATCTTTTCATAATTTTGAAAGAGCTCATATATTATTTCTCTCTGCTGTCTACTTAAACTGGAAACA
>QEOT01000182.1:297819-332141 GCA_003123785.1 Pterocarya stenoptera
CCATACACAAGACTATTCTCAGGCTCCAAAACATCAATCGATTGAGGAAAGAAACGATATAGAAGTTCGATAACACTGTGTGCTAGTTTGAGAACCCCATCATGAGTACGGAAGTTCTGGCTCAGATGGAAAATATTTGACATTATTCCTTTTTCTTCTCTTTTATTATGTCCACTACTTTTTGATTCCAGTAGAAACTTCTTATAGAATAGAGATCGAATATCCTGGAACCTAAAATCAATTCCCCTTGCAATAGTTTGTGCTGTATCACCAGAGAAAACAAAACCTTCTTCAACATTTTTGCAGATATATTTGAATAACGCAATTTGGCTCAATGTAAGATCCTGAACCTCATCTATGTATACAAAATCAATTTGATCACCATTGTAGCTTCCAATTCTCAAACGACGATGTAGATCTATCACAAGATCAGCCAGATCAAACTCACCATTTTTTATCTTCATCTTTTCATAATTTTGAAAGAGCTCATATATTATTTCTCTCTGCTGTCTACTTAAACTGGAAACATGGCAATTTGATAGTAAAAGATACTCATCACGACTGAGCTTACCACCACCTTCCTCTACAGCATGTGGGCCACCTTTTATATGAGAAATAATCTCTGTGAAAACTCTGGAAGAGTCAAGCTTTGTAATTAGCTTGGCATTGAAATGGGGCCAGTATGATAAACTAAACCTCTCATAATTAACTTCCTTCAACTTTATAACGGTCTCCAAGGCAACTGATCTACCACCAACTCGACCAGGATCAAGTTTTCTCACTTCATGGAATCTTTCAAAGTAGGAATTGCCCACAGTTCCATCAAGCATCATCAGAAATTTATGAAATGTTATCACAAGAGGATAGGACATGGTAGGAACACCAACAAAAGAATCTGGGATGTCCTTGAATTGAACTGCATCGTCAAAATCATCAATATTATTTGAACTGGTACCTTTAGAGCAATCACCATCACAGACACAGCTACAAAAAAAAAAGTCATAAAAGGCTCATAGTGAAATCCTCGAACAAATTTATTGCCAAAAAAAAATAGTGCGTATTCACAGGATGTTTTGTTGTAAGACGATGAATTTTTTAGCCAGAAACTAAATATTGGGATCGAAACACTTTGCATGCTCAAACAACCAAGATTTTTACACTTTGTTCCCCAAATTACCAACACTGACATATTGCACCCTCAAACTACGAAAACTTAATACTTCTCACCATTTCTTAAGATCTAATTATCAAGACTGTGCCACTATTACTTCCCTTTTATCTATCAATTAAAAAACAGTGTGAAGTGTCAATATATGGTAGCTTGAGGGTGTAATGAGTCGGTTTTCAAAGTTTGGGGTGAAAAATGCAAAACCCATGATAGTTCGAGGGTGCAAAGTCTATTTGTCCCCAAGATGTTAGAAGTTATAATACATCCCCCTTGATCTGTACTAACAAAATAATAGACTTTCGATACTTTTGTGCTAACCTAAGCCTAATCCCCAATTCCCACAGATTTGAAAGCTAAAAATTATATGGAGAAACACTACAACATAGATAAAAAATAAAAAAATAAAAAAAAATAATAAGATGTTGTATAGTTACATCCAATATATATAATACTTTTTTATCAGTAAATTACATCCAGTATACAAAGTTGTACTAAATCAAAGAATAAATCCAGCATATATACTTGTATAAAGTCAAGGAGTAAACAACTTAAGAAGTACATGAAATTTGGTATGAAAGTTTAGATTGAATTTAACTTATGAACAACATTTTAACATAAATCGGCCTGCCAAAAAACAAACTGGAAGGGATCCATGGTTTATTGAGATTTATATGCATCCAAATTCCTTTTGAAATTTCTCAAAACTCCATCAAACTGAGTTTCATAGTTTCTAATAAAAATCAAGCTAAGGGATTCAAAAAAACTGAACTTCCCCAAACTCAATGGAACTAGTGGCTCATGAATTCACGTGAGAGTACTATCAAATAAACTATGCACCTTTTCAACTGAGAAACAAGTTGTGTGACCTGTAGTTTGACAGCATAACACAGTTTATGGCTCACTGTCACAAAAAGCTGGTGCAATATAGTTCTCTTTGTTTCCGCCAAGGTCTCCTCAACCTCATTCTCTGGGCTATATGCACAAAGTTATCGCTCTTCACACCATAAAATAATTCTGTTGCCATCTGGAACATCTTTTCTTTCTCTAATAACTTCCTAGTCAAAACAGTGGTTTTCCCAGTACCTGACCGTCCAAGTATAAAAGCACTTCTAGGAAAAACGATCATCTCCTGCTCTTGGTCAGTTACTTCAAATAAAAGATCCAATTCACCACTATCCTTGTTTGAAAGCAACTGACCCACTACACCAGATGAGAAAGGGTAGAATTTCATCAGCATCAGACTCTCACTAACCTTTGCATTCTCAACATAACTTCTACCATCAGAAGCGCAACCAACTAACTCACTCTCATTTTCACTATTAGCAACATTCCCAATCCGTACAATATCAAAAGAGCTTGACCAACTCTTCGGAACCTCCAAATCCCTAAGCCAAAATAACCAAAAAAAGTTAAACCGCTTCAAAAGTCAATACATAACAATGTTATTCTTGCAAATTTCAATATCTTTAAAGATTTTATAAAATGCAAAAGAGCATACATACCCCTCAAGACATTTCTGTTTGCAGCGATTAAGAAAGTCTTCTGTATATTTCCCAAACATGCTATCAAGCCGTTCGATTAATTTTGGAATTTCCTCGGCAGGTAATATATCCCAGACCTTCAAAACTTGATAGTACCTCAGTTCCTTTACTACATAACTCCATCCCTTTCTGATGTCATTTGCACAAACAATGTAAAGATCTTCAACCTTAAATTGCTTTATGATCTGTGAAGAACTTCCACAAACTGGATCTGAACTTCTCCTCTTGGGTCTCCAGCCCAGGGAAAGTTTAAGCAGACGTTCTATAACTGAGTTTTTTCTAGTTACAGACTTCAATTTTTTAAATGATTTCAGAAAATTATCACTGAAAAGAACCTGTTGGTAACCGGCAAAAAAAGAATAAAGAAAATTTGATATGAAAAGCTACATAACCCAATCAAGAAAGAGTGTTAACACTGCCACAAGTGAGAATTGAAAAAGGAGTATAGTTTGTAATGAAAGCATAACTATTGAATGTCAAATACCTCCCACTTAGCACTTCTGAAAAGTATGCTATCTCCATTCAGCAAATCATCAAATTGTTCAAACTCTCTCTTCACATCTAAAAGTGCTTTGTGTAAATCCTTGTCTTCATCAGCATTAAAGAAACACTGACGTTTCTTAGCATCAAGGACTAAGGCTTCCCAGATAGAGTCACTATTACCAAGTGTACCTTCATTTCCCAAGATCCATAGACAGTGCCTGAAAGGCATTACGGGGAAACTGATATTTTCACCATACATGTCAATATGGAAACAAAAGTAAACTTTCGAGAAGAGTTAACAATATATTACCTCGCCCTGGTAAGAGCAACATTCGTTCTCTGAGGATTCGATAAGAAACCAATTGATGCATACCTAATAGATCTCACAGTTGATATTATTATTATGTCCTCCTCCCCACCCTGGAACCCATCAACTGACTCCACCTTCACTGCGAATCCATCAATATTAACATACTTCCTTCCAAGTTTCTCCTGAATTGCAACTACTTGAGCAGCATAAGGAGATATTACACCAATACTGAGCTTCTGTCTTGAACCAACCCAAACTTTTCTCAAAGCAAAATCCAAAAACAAAGAAAAAAATATGTCAAAAACAGAAGTTAATTATAGGTTGAAACCAGGACGTTTAACTACCGGTTTATCTTAGGGAAGAAGTTCCATTATCAAGAGTTCTATAAAGTAAGACCACATGGAAGGATAAAGATACAATGTGACAATTTTTAATTACAGAAACATGCATTGTACAGTATTTTTAATAATTTATCAAATTTATGTTTTCTTCTTTTGGACTATTTAACTTTTCCAGGACTCATAAGATAATCTCTAAAAAATTTCCTACTTTAGCATGTAGAAGTTTCCCATTCATTACAGTACAATAAAGGCTAAAAAATTCAGTCACTTTGACAAACCTCATCAACTTCCACCTTTTTATTTTATCTAAGGAATTAGAGATCAAACAAATCAACTTATACTGAAATCAAATTAATGACTTAAATGTGCTGCATCTACAAATATAACCTTGCTATAGGATTAGACATCTTTCTCTATAAAAGCTAAAGCCAAATGTGAAATAACCCCAGAAGCTGAGTAGAAACTGATTAGACTAGATGTCAGAATCAAAGAATATCTTGATATGATCAAAAGAACACTAGACTTCAAATGTAGTTACCTTTGTATAAATTGAGCAATATTTTCATGACAACAGCAACTTCGATCAGGTTTCTCCAACCATACCCAACATCGCCTTGTTCTTCTCTTCCATCTACTATATTTATAAAAGAATATGTACCAAACATTGGCCCTGGAAGGTAGTGCTTTTCATAGCCTTTTCTTTTAACATTCAGAGCATCTAAGATCCGGTTGCAATAAAAATTAAAATTCGGGAAAGAGCTTATAGACGGATGCATTCGATACTGTATATTAAGAAGATGCTTCGAGTGACCCAATGAGCTCATTCTCTCAAATAGACTCCTCCCAAAACCAGCTTCGCTAGAAATCTGTAAGTAGATTTTAAAATGATATTAAGCAAGAGAGAAAAAAAAAAGAAGTCAAATTCCAACAAAAGGAGCAGTAAGTAAGAAAACTAAATAGGATTTACACACATTGCTTTCAACCAGTGGTGGTAATTGGAACTCATCCCCAACCAGAATAGCATGCCTTAAACCTGGAAGTTGAAGGGGTATGGCTGACTCACACTCCTTTAAATGTGCAGCTTCATCAATAACCAGAATGCTCAGTGGTTTCATTGCCACCGAATGCAGTTTGTAAGAACTTGAAGCAGTGCATAAAAGTAAGGAAGCCGCTTGAAGACAAAAATCCATTATTGATTCTTTGTTCATACCCATTGGAAGCTCAAGTTCATAAAATGAACCCTGAAGAGTTTTTAGAACAGAAAGGCATTCCCTTCTCCTTGCTTGCAACTGGAAGGGTATATCCACAAGTGGCTGCCAAGTATCTCCAACTACTTCTAAACGAGAAAAAAGCTGCTCCAGCACTTCAGACTCCACACTATCTTGAAACAATAAGGTTTCAAAAGACTCAAGTAGGCCAATTAGAGAAATCATGTTTTGGAAATTGCTTTGAGTGTAACTTTTGGGTAAATGTCTACAGAAGACTAGACAACAATTTTTGAGTGGTGATGAAATAGAAACGAATCTTTTTCTCACAAAATCAAGAAATGACTTGTAATTTTCGTTCCTAGCATCAGTTTCCTCGCTGCTTTCCTCTTTGGTCTCTTTTTCTTTGCTCTTTTCTCTCTCTATTATCGATTCATTTTCCAAGAGCATGTGATACTGAGAAACAATCCTCAAGAAGATCAATCATTGAATCAAAACAATGCCTCCAACCAGTCTGATGTCCCAAGCATTCTGTAAGCCTTTGGACTCGATAATCTAAATATATCTCTTCAATGTCTGAACCAAGTTTGAGTCGCTCCTTATTCCCAAACAAAAGAATATCTGCCAATGAGCAAAACGAACCATCAGTTTCAAGCGATTCTTTCACCAACTCTGTTATGCTTGAGGCCACTCCTGTAATTGCAACATCTGTTGGGGCACAGGTAAGAGTTCTATATCCCATTCTAAAAAACGATAAGAGCAATGTACTAATGATTTTTGTTTTCCCTGTACCAGGCGGGCCCCATATAAGTTCCACTTCCGTCTTGTGGCTGCAATGCATCTTTCGAAGACATGCCAGAAATGTCTGGGTTTGATGTTCATTCAGTTCAGAATTTATACTGGTCCCAAATTTCTCATGCCAGCTGCCATCACTCTCTGCAGAGCAGAGATCACAATCTTCCTCAATCTGTTTTACAACATCAGAGAGGAAAAATAATCAAACCAAGAATCAACAGCAATTCTCAGTAAGACAAATAAATTCAGAAAACCAAAAGAATACCTTTTACAATAGCTGATGAATAGAAAAAACAAGGAAATACTAGAATTCAGTAAGTGAGGCATTATAAATAATGATTAACATACTAAACTCACCATTTTCTATCAGTTTAACTTTCAGGAAAACTCCACATTTAATATCGTATCAAACTCTAACCATACTTTCCCAACAGCTTTAGGGGACAGCAATTGTAAAAAGTTGTGGTATGGATACAGGTTTCGAAAGAGAAACTCTGATCCGCTTTATCAATACAGAATCCCATAGCTTTGTGATCAACTTAAAACTTTTGGAAAGTTGACTCAACCTCAAATTTTTCTTATTTATAATACTTCAAAAGTAAAACATTTTGTCTCAGATTATTAAAACAGTGCTGATCCATGCTGTACATTTATTACGTCCACTTTCACTGAATGTCCACTTCATAATAATTGGAGATTTCCATGTTACGTCAGGATGTATGCCTAACTCAGAATTATTAACAACAAAATTCATCCCAAAATTACTTACCAAAGAATTAGTGCACAAAACTTGCTTGATAATCTGTAGATTTCCCCGCATGTGCAATGCATTCCATATTCTCTAGTTAGGGATTGTATTTATCAAGAAAATCACAAACCAAGATTTATGGTTCCCAGCGTCAACTTCAATGTCTTTCAGTGCTTTGACTTTAAATCTGGTTGATGGGCTATCATCCTCATGCACGTCCTCTGGAATTTTGGTGACAGCTACAAATGCCCATTGCCTTCCTATTCTTTGTAAATCAGAAACATCCTCGGGTTTGGCATCTGCTAAAACAAATACATCTCCAGGCAGTGTCTTGTAAGGATCCTCGTCACGAACAGTGAATCTGTTTCTCCACTGATCAACCTCAATATCATACAATTTTGTAATTTTTGTTCCATATGCCTTAGATTCATGAAATTTAATTACTTCAGCAAAAGGGGCTCTTGAAATAATCTCCATACTCGAATGAAGTTGTGCACGAGTTTCTTCCAGTAATGGGTAAACATATGACTCAAAATACTGGCCAACTGATTCAAAGGATTGTGGAATCTTTTCCACCTGTAATTATGAAACAAGAATTCAATCAAAACAGAGTGCCAAACAAACTTCTTGGAGGTCAAATAAATTAGTCCTCTGGGAAAATGAAAATAGGAGAAGATAAAGTGTATTTGTAGCAGATTCATCAAGATTGATTAAGCCATTATATAATAGAATGTCTGAAAGCTTGAACAAACGAGGCCCACATATTTATATGCAACTTTCACCTTGTTTGGAAGGCATGACTACATTCATTTAACGGAATGGTTTGTACAAGCTGAAGTAAGGTTTGAGAGAAAAAGTTATCAAAACGGAAGGATTTAATGAGAAAAATATTCCTTCTACCCCAACACAACGATGGTAAGAGAAGCCTCATATCAAATGTTTCTATTGATCAGTTTATTAAACAAGGCGTAATGAATAACAGCTTTGTATTTAGGATGCACATTTGAATTCCAACATATGTTACTTCCACTCACATGCATAAGGATAATTGTGTCTTCATTCAAAAAAATAAGTTGAAATTGCCCACAGGTTAGCTACATCCCATGATTAAAATAATAATAATATCCAATTCAACTATATTTTCCAGAAAATTCTGATTGATTATCAATATTGATCAACTACTTTGCTAACATAGGGTATTCAGAAGATATGTTGACTAAATCAATTCCTCTGCTCAGGTTCAACTATGGAGGAGATGCCCTTGGAGATTCTATGGTGTTACGCTTGGCGGAATCCAAGCTGTTGAAGCTTGACTCAAATTCCTATTTAAATTCATCTCTAAATTGACTTTCCTTGTATATGAGAACTAGAGTAAGAGAATTAACTAATTTGGTGTAGCTTATCCAACAAGGAATAGGAATTTACAGCATATAAATAAGTTTCTCTTTGAGAAAGATTATCTTTTATGAGAGGGAATGGATTTAGGTGTATTGAGATTCAAAGCCAATCCAATTAAATGGACTTGTTGTTGTTTTCCATCTCCTAATCAAATTTCTTCATATGTATTTGGTTGGATTTCTGCTCTTATACAACACAAATTGCACTTTCATTCTCCAAGTGGGAGAAAGCTAATAAATCCTTCGAGTTGATTTATATCATTACATTTCAAGAGAGAATGTTGCACAAGGTTTAGAGCTAGCATCATTTTTTCCATTTATTTGCTCTCTTATGTATCCTGCGGATTAAGTTTATTGAGAAGACTGTACAATTTTTCTCTTTTATGAAATATTTCCTAGTTTATGATAATAATATTTGAAAAAATCTTTGCATCAGCCTACACACCATACACTATAATTTTTTTTATTTTTTTTATTTGTTTCTCTTATTAAATGTGTATTATATGAATGATGAATAAAAAAATATAAATGTTTCAAAAAGACTAAAATAAAAAAAAAATGAAAAAAAATAAAAAACAGTTTGGTGTGTGGTGTGTAGGCTTATGCATAGCAATGCTCATAATATTTTTGGTTCACTGGGCCTTAAATTTGGAGTGTTCTCAACTATCTTTTGGAATCCATTAATCATTGGTTAGTGAACTCCTCATGACAGTACTCTTTGCTAGTCAATACGCACTTTCAAGTCAAACCACTTAAATCTCAATGCCATGAGATTAGATTATTTTCTTCTGTATTTTACTGAAATTAAAAAAAAAAAAAAAATCTTCGTTATAATAGAAGCGCTACATAAATCTCCAGTGCTAGTCTTTCTTTCCAATTAAATTTTTTCAAGAGATAATTAAAAGATGGTAATCCCAACTTGTAATTCCAACGTAACGAGGATGAAATATAATCAAGGGTTCTTTTATTTTTTTTCTTTTTAAGACAGATTGCCTTTATATATCCTATATATGTGGGTATATGCAGTAACACACATGTATATATACATACATACGTGTATAAAGTTATGTGTATGCTTATGTAGATGAACACGTGCATGCAAATCAGTTCCTTAGAAAATCGAATATTTGTCTCATGACAAAAGTACTAAATAGAAATGTGCGAAGAGAATGATGGATTAAAGCAAACCTGGTCCTTGTAAAGGTTTTCGTTTTCAATATCTTCAAGGGACCAAGAAAGCACAATATCGGTGAAGCCATGGTCAGTAGGAACTCCTCTCATCTTCTCTGAACCGTCGCCCTTCGTCATTGTCACTATTCCTATTCCTTTTTCACACACCTTTTCTTCTCATCTGCATGCAATATCAATGATGATATCAAAAAAGTCAACTTCAAAATTCACAAAGCAAGATGTTGGAGAGAATGGAAAGGGGATTTCTTGGCCAGGAAGGAAAGAAACATGAAAGGAGAAGCAACTTGGGAATGTGAGTACAAGCACAGTACTAGTGGTTATCTTAAAAGCCTTTAGCAAGAGAATCATCAAACGACGAACATGATTCATAAACCTTAGGAAGAGGAAAAAAAGTAAAGAAAAAACCTTTGGGCTTCCTTAGTCTTTTCCCGTACTTTTCTTTTACTCGGATCAAGAAGCCATGCATTCAAGGAGCCGAGGAATAAAGTTTTGAGTGGTGCAGTTATCAAAGCTTAATTTCATCCTTGAACGATATTTTTATTTTTTTAACAAAAAAATATGTAAAGATAACAATGTCACGATAGTGGGTATATATAAAATTTTTCGAATGAAAAATTCTAAACATAAGTCTAGACTTTTGAATAGCATGACTCTTTTCAAATTCCAAAGTGAAAGTATGCCTATTTGGATTCGACCAACATTGTTATTTGTATAAGATTTCATCAATGTCATAGAACCATATATTTGTACTATAATGTTAATGTAACTTAAATACAAAAAATTTACGTACGAACCTAACTTCTTATGATATTAAAAATATAAAAAAATACTATAAAAATGACGTTAAAATCTTGTAAAAATTCTAAAGGATCTTAGCTCTAGAAAGATATCATTGATAGATAGCAAGCTGGCGACTTATTAATGAGTTGACTTGTAGTTTAATAAAGGGGAATTAATCGATTGATAGTAAGTAATAGTTGGTCCGTTTGGATACAGAAATACTCTCAACTCATTTTATATCATCATTATAATTTTTTCAAATTTTCATACAAAATATAATAAATAATTCAAAATTTTCAAATTTCAAAACAATAATAATATTAAAAAATAATATTCTAATAATATTTTATTCAACTCATCTAAATCCATCTCATTTTATCTCATCCTACTATCCAAACGAGCCCTAAATTAGTTATTAAGGGGAAGGGGAGGTCATGGTTTCTAATCCCACAAAGAAGTTAATAGAATTAATTGATTGATAGCAAGTAGTGTATTTATCGTTACGGATGACGTATTATAAAGAGAATATACGTTTTTTAACATATTATAATGAGATTGTTGCTTAACAAATTAAAAAAGAATACACTACTTAATATAACTATAAAAAAAAAAGTAAATTATTAATATTTTTTAATCCTTATAGCACCCATTTGAATAATACAATGGATATTTTTTTAAAAAAAGGGACTTAAAAATAAATATTTTATAATGCTGATGCCATAATAAAGGAGTTCCCCAATTAATGGTTTGCCGATTGGTTTCAATGACTAGAAACAGTGAATAGATATACAATTTCTCCAAGTCAATGAAAGTCTATATATCATTAAAGGCATGAAAAATGATGGGTTATTTTAGCTTTTGAGATTCCTAATTCCCATCACATATCTCTCCAGCTCCCTCCCTCCCAGACACGGGTTCTTTTTAACCCAATCCGCAATTATTACACAAAATTTGGTCAACAAAAGAAAAAGCGGAGACGTCCTCATTTTGAACTTTTTCTATTTTTTGTAGTAAAAATATACTTGGAGATGAACTAATGACTGCTACATAATATGCATGAAAATCTAACTTCACAGTATACTGAAATGAAGTAATTTGCTATTGAAAATCTACTAGTATCATTAAAGAGATGAAAAATGATGGGTTATTCAGCTTTTGAGATTCCTTCCCATCACATCACATATCTCTCCTCCCTCCCTCTCAGACACGGGTTGGTTTTAGAAAAAAATTTGAAAGAAGTTGTTGTTTGCAGCAGCTACTTTTGCATATAATATGTGGTTTCATCTAAATTGTCTATCTCTTAAAGTTAAAATTATGAGAGGAAAAATAAGAGGAGAAGAAGAAGCTACATAGTGAGTGTAAAGTATGCACTACTATAGTGACTTCTCTCTAGCATTACTCTTGTTTTTAACACAATCCGCAATCACCATTATAATATAGTATTCAAAAAATAGAAATAAATATAAAGAAAAGATATTTGTAATTATGAATTGTGTAACCGGTACGTAATTATTTTAAAAAAAAAATGAATAAAATATAAAACTCACATGAAAAAAATTAATTTTTTAATAGTAGATTCTACTTTTTTTCAAAATAATTACACGACGTTTACACATTTTGTTAAACGGAGGGGGGCACCCACATGGGCAGACCCCCCATTGGTGCACATGCAGTAACGCATGGCTTAAGCTTTACAACGGCCTGTAAACGCATGGCTTTAAGCCATGCGTTACAGAATAATAAAGGCTGGCTTTTAAGGCCAGCCGTGTAGGGGAGGCTATATATAGCCCCCTCATTTTGGTTCCAGTGAATTAATCGACTTAGAAAAAAATCTCTCTCTCATTTGTTCTCTCTTAAAATAGTTTTTAGGCTGTGGATTTGTTAAGTGTTACTCTAGTTTTTTTAACTACGTAGTACACTTTACCACTAAGAGGAAAAACTTGTTTTTGTCGATCTGGAGAAACTCGTGGAGCAATTTTATAAACTGAGCTTGAGGTATTTTTCCGCTGTACTTTCTTACATTGGTATCAGAGCCATCGTAATTGCTTCCAGTTTTTTTTTTTTATTTGCATATGCATGTAAATTGTAAATGTGCCATTTTTTTTTACGCTGACTGCTACTGCGAAGTTTTTTTTTTTTTAAAAAAAAATTATTTGGTCGAAGCCGGTGCAGTGGTGCAGCGCGCACCACCTCTCCACCCGATGGTGCAGCGCGCACCACTTGAATGTGGTGGTGCAGCGCGCACCGTAGGGTGCTGTGCAGCACCCCTGATATGGTGCTGTGCAGCACCCCTGTGCTGCATGCACCGACTGGAGCCCACGGTGCATGGTGCACCGTGGGGGCACCCAGCGATGCTGCGCGCACCAGGACGGTGCTGCGCGCACCAGAGGGGTGCTGCCAGCACCACCGTGGTGCTTCCAGCACTGACGTGGTGCTGTGCGCACCAGTAAGGTGCTGCGGCAGCACCCAGCCTCCTCTGGAGGTTGTTTCCGACGAAAAACAACATCGGTAAGCCCTCAAAACGGTGGCCAGAATGATCTGGTTTTTCGGTTACTGTTCACGTGAACAGTAACTCGCTGGAGGTAGAAGATGACTTCTAAGTCATCTTAAATGGGCTGGGCTGAAACTATGGGCTGGGCCGAACGGCCCATTGTTTTTCCTGCTTAAAAAAAAAAATTAATTGGGCCATTTTCGGCCTAGTTTTTTTTAGTTTTTTTTTAATTAAGCCCATTTTTTTTAAATGATGTAAAATTATAAAATGGCACAATGGGGTTTTGAACCCAAGACCACCTACTAAACTAAGGAGATAAGCGCACCACTGGGCTGCAAATATTCTATGGTTTAGGTGGGGTTTTTTTTATTTTATTTTATTTTATAAATAAAAATAAAAATAATAATAAATAAATAAAATTGCATGAATTAATATATGCTTAGATATATTGATATATTACATGTGATCTTTTGTTTAATGATTTAGATTAAATATGATAACATGTGAATATTTAGTTATATTCATGCTATTGTTTTTTCCATAATGTTATATTACATGTGATCTTGTATTTAATTTTTATTAAATATGATAACATGTATGTGTGAATTGAACATGTAGCAATGTGATTATTTTATCATCGTTGAATGTTAAGACTTGAATGTTTAGACATTAGTCTTCATTTTTTTTAGTGATAAAAATATAGAAAATCCCACTAAGTAGTCTTAGTTAGAATTGTCAGTGTGAATGATAGGCTGAAAGAATTGCAGTGATCCCAGTAAGAACTGTAAATGCACTGTATAGCCAAAAGACCATGGTGACCCCAGTAAGAACTGTAAATGCATTGTATAGCCAAAAAGACTACAATGGCCCCAGTAAGAACTGTAAATGCACTAATGGAACAAGAAAAATAGACTGTAATGGTCTCATATGAACCATCTTTGTAGACTGGCCCAACAGGTCATTGTAGTATGGCTGTCTTTGTAGACTAGCCCAACAGGTTGCTATGGTCTAGGTAGCTGTCCTTGTAGACTGGCCCAAAAGGTTACTGCGATTTTAGTAGGTTATGTCTTTACATATGACTAGGGCTAGGAGACTACTTAAGATAGTGGGAGTATGGTTAAGATTTATGATGATAAATTCTTCCATATATTTTTTTAATAATTTGCGCGGGAATTAGGTTAGAAATTTAATAATTGGATATTGTGGCGCAAGAGATGATTATGAAGCCTAGCGATTTTTCGATCTTGCGACATGTCTAAATTATTCTTTTTCTATCTTGAAAGGACGCAGCATATTTCTTAGGTGTGTGTATAATATCCCTTCTTTGCGTATTGTAGTGATATGGCATCCAAGACTATAGTTGCCGACTTAAACAAGGGGGAGAAATTAGATGGGGAAAACTATGACATATGGCATCGCAAGATCCAATATGTCTTAGATGAGCAAGAGGTCTTAGAAGCCTTGTCTCACACCCTTACTGTGCCCGCGGAAGGGACCTCGGAACAACATAAAATAGATCAACAAGCCTATACTCAATGGGCTAAGAAAAATCGGTGCGCGCGCATAATAATGTTAAGCAGCATGCACAATGATCTAATGTGTGTGTTCGAGGTCTATGACACTGCCCAAAGCATGTGGGAGGCTTTAAAATTGAAGTTTGGTGGAACTTCAGCCACTAAGTTGCGTGGATTAACCATGAGGTTCGACTCCTATAAGATGCGCTCTGACCACACGATGAAGCAGCATCTTAGGGCTATGTCAACTATGATCCGCGAACTTAGGTTGGCAGGAAACAACCTGACAGATGAACAGCAAGTCCAGGCAGTGATTAGGTCACTACCAAATTCTTGGGAGAATATGAGCCAGAACCTGACGCATAACAAGAATATCAAAGACTTTGATGATGTCTCGCGTCGCTTAGAA
The DNA here is from genome assembly GCA_003123785.1 of Pterocarya stenoptera. Taxonomy (NCBI): domain Eukaryota; kingdom Viridiplantae; phylum Streptophyta; class Magnoliopsida; order Fagales; family Juglandaceae; genus Pterocarya; species Pterocarya stenoptera. The sequence goes on from QEOT01000182.1 coordinate 312,193, forward strand.
TTGGAGGCTGAGCACCTAAAGGCTGCTAAGCCCAATCATACGGCCTATGTGGCTAATTCTGGTTCGCGTAAGGCATCAAGGCCTAAGCGCAAGAAGCCCAAGAATGGAGTAGCTGCTGGACAAATCAAGAAGGTGTCAGGAACTTCCCAGCGCAGCAAGAGGGGCAAGCGCGGGAAGAACAAGTCGAAATTAGAGTGCTTCAACTGTGGAAAGAATGGCCACTTCGCTCGTGATTGCACTGAGCCGAAGAAGGTACACTCTAACTTTTCTCGCATTGTTTTTGTAACTAGCCATGTGATGGTTGCTCATTCCTATCCTATGTGGATTATTGATTCAGGAGCGACCGAACACATAGAGCGAGATAGAGTTGGATTTGTGGAGTATCGCCGGATTCCAGCTGGGAGTCGTGATATCAAGGTGGGGAATGGAGCTAGCGTGGAGGTACTGGGACTTGGTACCTACAAGCTGGACTTGCGGGGTGGCCGCACTCTTTTCCTCCACAATGTGCTATACGCTCCCGAAATCCGACGAAATTTACTTTCCGTAGTTACTCTATTAAAACTTGGTTTTCAGATTGTATTTGAAAACAATTGTGTTTCCTTTCATTTGGGCCATGTATTTTATGGAAATGCTTTTCTTCAAGACGGTTTTATGATATTAAATTTGAATTATTCAAATATGAATGAGTCAGTTGCTTTTCTTTCTGCATCTGATAATATGGATTCATATAAATGGCATGCTAGGCTTGGCCATATAGGGCAAGATAGAATGACTCGGTTAGCTAGAGAGGGCTTAATAGGCAATCTCGCTAAAGTCATCTTGCCCACATGTGAACATTGTCTAATGGGAAAAGCTAAGAGAAAACCGTTTGGAAAAGCCACTAGGGCATCTTTTCCATTGCAATTAGTCCATTCAGACATCTGTGGTCCAATGAGTGTGAGGGCAAGACACGGAGGTGTCTACTTCATCACATTTATAGATGATTTTTCACGTTACGGTCATGTCTACTTAATCTCCCATAAGTCTGAAGCATTGGAGTGCTTTAGGCGGTATCTAAGGATGGTTGAGAATCAGTTAGAAAAAAGTTTAAAAACTCTAAGAACTGACCGAGGACGAGAATATCTCTCTGAGCAATTTAAAAGGCTCTGTGATGAAAAAGGAATCAAGAGACAGTTGACGATGCCAAGTACGCCACAGCAAAATGGTGTGGCGGAAAGGAGAAATCGAACACTGCTTGAGATGGTTAGGTCAATGATGGCGCAAGCAAACCTTCCAATTTCTTTTTGGGGGGATGCACTTTTGACTGCTGCCTACATTCTTAACTGAGTGCCCTTCAAATCAGTAACTTCCACCCCATATGAACTATGGACCGGCGAGAAACGCAATTTGAGTAACTTGCGGCCATGGGGTTCAACAGGCATTGTTCATGATCTTTCTCATAAGTATTGGAAATTAGGCCCTGGAGGGAATAAGTGTATCTTTATAAGGTACTCAGAACACTCTAAAGGGTATATGTTAATAGGTGAACAAACTGATGGAAGTGTGACTGAAATTGAATCACGAGATGTGGACTTCATTGAAAATGAATTTCCAAGTAGAGTTGAGGTTGATAGGAGTTTAGAACTTCATGAGATTATGGAATAAGAGGAAAGTGCTCCAAGAAATTTAGTTGAGAATGAGGAAGAAATTCTTCAAACTCCTACAAATAAGGACTTAAATCCAAGTGGGAGTACACCACTTGTCAATCAATCACAACAACCTCAGCCGCGTAGAAGCACACGTGAAAGTATTCCCCGTCGTCGTTTTGAGATTGAAGGGGAAGCTTTTATGGTAGCTCCGCATGATGATGATGAGCCTAGGACAATTCATGAGGCTCTCTCATCTTCTACTAAAGATGAGTGGATGAAAGCTCTTAATAATGAAATTGAGTCTATGAAAACTAACCAGGTCTGGGATCTGGTTGATCTACCGACAGGGCGTAAGAATATTGGGAACAAATGGGTTCTTAAAGTCAAACGCAAGTCGGATGGATCGATAGATAAGTACAAAGCTCGTTTAGTGGCGAAAGGATATACCCAACAGAAGGGTATAGACTATGAAGAAACTTTTTCACCAGTTGTGAGGTTTGCTTCAATTCGCCTGATTCTAGCTATAGTAGCAAACATGGATTTGGAACTCTACCAAATTGATGTTAAGACAACATTTCTCAATGGAGAACTAGATGAGGAGATCTATATGGATCAACCAAAGGGTTTTGTGGTCAAAGGTCAAGAGCGCAAAGTGTGCAAGCTCAAATGATCTATATATGGCCTAAAACAGTCATCTAGGCAATGGTACCTCAGATTCCATCGAGCCGTTCTTTCGAATGGGTTTACGATGATCACAGAGGACCATTGTGTCTATGTCAAAAGATCCAAGAAAAGTTTCATTATGTTATCATTATATGTTGACGACATACTTCTAGCTGGAAATGATAAAGGGTTGATAGTCGCCACAAAAGAGTGGTTATCCTTCAATTTTGAGATGAAGGATATAGGTAAGGCAGAATACATTCTGGGAGTTAAGATCTACAGAGATCGCTCAAAGAGAATATTGTGTTTGTCCCAACAGACTTACATAAAGAAAGTTCTCGAACGCTTCCTAATGAGTGAATGTAAACCCATTGACACCCCTGTTACAAAAAGCGAGAACTTATCTAAAGAGTTGTGTCCTAAGACTCAAAGAGAAAAGGAAAAGATGGCCCGTGTCCCTTATGCTAATGCTGTAGGTAGTTTGATGTACGTAATGATGTGTACTCGGCCTGACATATGCTATGCAGTTGGCCTAGTAAGTAGATTCCAATCTAACCCTGGATTGGCTCATTGGAAAGCAGTCAAAAGGATTATGCGATATCTGAAGGGAATTGCAGACTATGTGCTGTGCTATCAAGGTTCAGATTTGCAGCTAAGAGGTTACAGCGATGCCGACTGGGGCAGTGACCTAGATGAACGTAAATCAACCACTGGGTATGTCTTTCTGCTCAACAATGGCGCCATTACATGGAGCAGCAAGAAACAACCTTGTATAGCTTTATCCACCATAGAGGCAGAATACATAGCTTGTTCTGCAGCAGTTCAAGAAGCTGTTTGGTTATGGAGGTTCCTCAAGCATTTAGATATTGGCACGGATACTTCAGATCCGGTGACAATATTCTGCGATAGCACGGCTGTTCTTGCATATGCTAAGGACTCTAAGTACCACGGAAGGACCAAACACATAGATATTAGATATCACTACATCAGAGACATGGTAGCGCAAAAGGAAGTGGTTCTGAAACATCTTTCTACGAGTCGCATGGTTGCTGATCCCTTAACGAAGCCTATAGCAAGAGATGTCTTTGAGGCTCATGTTAGGAATCTAGGACTGCGTAGATTATAAATGTAATTTGTATTACAAATGACATTGAGATGTAATATTTCCTTTGGGATATTAATAGAATATCATTCAGTTGTTGTCTTTATTGTATTGTTTTCTCTAATGCACACACAAGATATGTCAACAGGCTTAGATCGGCTCACTCACACGAGCGATCGCCTCTAACGCTTGAGTAGCGAGTAGAGATAAGACATTGTGTCCCTAGGTACTTGTCCAAAGGGATAAGTTGGTTGATACAAAGTATGTCGCCTTAGTGGGAGTTAAGATGAGGTCCATTGAATGGACTATGCATGGGTTACCCCACCATCCATGTAGCCTGTAGTTAGCCAGATACGAGATTCTCTTTGACGCCTTGGAGGCGAGCAAATGGAGGAATTCGGATTAGACGCTTAAGGAGCGACTAAACTAAGATCTGTACGGTGTTGATATAGACATATGCTCTTTGAGAATGAGAAATCCACCGTCGCATGTATTTCATACTACATGTGCTTATTCGACCAAATGAGTAAGTGAGTAAAAGGTTTCCCTCTTTATCACTGTGTGAGTCTCATTTTTTTTAAAGTGTCCTTTACTTTTGACTATGTCATGAGATAGAGGTTGTGATGTCTGCTGCTTTGGCATGTTGTCTATGGCCATGATTAATACGGTCTAAAGAGGCATTGCTGGGAAAGCGGTTCGACCAAAGTTGAATGATATGAGTGCAAAGGGAAGATTCTTCGATATCGCATCTTCAATAGTGTTTGCTGACGTCAAACTATGACGCTACATACTTGTAGCGACTAAGATTGTGAACATATTGAAATGATTTGGAGGTAGTCAAGTATTGTTCTGAGTTTTCTGAACTCAAGAGGGTCTCGAAAATGCTAGACTTGATGCGATCGAATGAGTCTAGGACATGACCAGACACTTTAGGGATGTTACTATGCTAGTCTTCTCTGGGAGAGATTTAGTGTATGTACTCCCACTTTTCTACAGATGTGCTTGGTGGTCGCACGGCCTATTTGCTATGTATGAACAAGATTGAGAACATTAGAGAGATGCAGACCTAGGGTCATGCCCATTGTGTACGAGTGGGAGATGTTAAACGGAGGGGGGCACCCACATGGGCAGACCCCCCATTGGTGCACATGCAGTAACGCATGGCTTAAAGCCATGCGTTACAACGGCCTGTAAACGCATGGCTTTAAGCCATGCGTTACAGAATAATAAAGGCTGGCCTTTAAGGCCAGCCATGTAGTGGAGGCTATATATAGCCCCCTCATTTTGGTTCTGGTGAATTAATCGACTTAGAAAAAAATCTCTCTCTCATTTGTTCTCTCTTGAAATAGTTTTTAGGCTGTGGATTTGTTAAGTGTTACTCTAGTTTTTTTAACTACGTAGTACACTTTACCACTAAGAGGAAAAGCTCGTGGAGCAATTTTATAAGCTGAGCTTGAGGTATTTTTCCGCTGTACTTTCTTACACATTTTATAATTATATGTAGAATTATTCATAAATATAAATTAAGAGAGAAACCTCAATAGCCTGTGCCCTTATTGGACAAACCCCCTCCCCCTCACCCCCTTCCGTAAGCATTATTAGACAAAATTTGGTTTTCGAAGAGAGTTGGTAAAGTGGTTCGAGCTATTCTTCGTTCAGACACCAATGCAACATGTACTGAGTTGTTCACTTCTGAAATTAAGACCCAATTTGAATATATAATTCAGATAAGATGAGAGGTTTTGAATATTAATGAGATTTTTTAAATTGTAGTGAGATTTTTTAAATTAAGATAAGATGAGATAGTTTATAAAAAAATGTATGTTTGGATTGTGAGATGAGGTGAGGAGATTTGAATAAATAAAAGGGTAGGTCCCACCAATAATTGAAAATCATTTGATAATTATTGAGTAATAATTATGAATATACTAATAAAAAGTAATATTATTGAGTAATTAAAAAATCTATCATAAATAAATTTAAATCCCAAAATATATTTTGAAGTTGTTGGGAAAAATTACTCTATAATCCCAAAACAAATTTCTCTTTTTTAAAAGAGATTATTTTAATTATTATCTATTTATTTTTCTATATATAGGAAATTCGTCATTTTTAGTCTAATTAATTATAATAATTTTGATTATTGAAATAGATAAGTATATGTATTAAAAGTGTTATAGATTTGTTTTAAATAATTTATTAGTTTCGAATTTCCTAATAAAACCCCAAAATGCACCCTATTTAATACTCACAAAAATATATTATTGTTAATTATGACTTATTGATTATTCTATCTATTAGGAAAAATTGAAATATTTGTGTCGTAATTATGTATTAAAATAAAATTGAATATTGTAATATAAAATTTCTATTTATTCCAAAACAAGATTATAATTTTTTTCGTCCAATATGTTTAATTCGAATTGTTGCGCATCTATGTCATTAATAATTACGTTTAAATAGTTAGCAAGCATACTGATATTTAATTCCACAAACAAAATTTATTTTACTACATACCACATTACATTAATTTTTTAAAATTACATGTTCAATTGCCACTCCTAGCTACCCACATCAATAGTGCAATCTCATACCTAATTGCACCCATTGCATGGGCTGATTCAGCTGTCATGTTTGCCTACCCAGATGACGATGCCTGGTCACTAGCCCCATTTGGCGGGTTATAGGGGATCTGCATACTACCCGCGTACACGAACAACCAGTCATGAGGCGTTGTCATTCTAACGAAATTATGCAGCGTACAACACGTTGTAATGATGAGTCCTTGCCTCCCAACTGAATATGTTGGCATTAAATTTAAAATTATGAAGCGTTCTTTTATCACACCAAACGTCCGCTCGATATATTACGAAGTAAAGAATGCAGATAATTAAAATAATCTTTATGCCCCCTAAATCCACATTGGCTATGTCGGTCACTTCTATAATACCTTTCTCTTGAGTATAGTGGCATAAATCCAAGAAAAAGTGCAAATGCCAAATCGACAAGGTAATAGCAACCTATACACATTATTTTAGAAAGACAGTGTAAAAATACTATAGAGTAGACGGTTTTTTTTTTTTTTTTTTTTTTTTTTTTTTTTTTTTTTTTATAAAAACATATTTGTAAAATAACAATATTCAATAGTTGAAAGTTTACTAGGTGGGAATGGAAATTTGGCTCAGGACTGAATCAACGCATTAATGAAGACACAGGCATCATGAACTATACCCTCCCATCCCGTATACACAAATGTGAATTTCATATCAAAGTCACATACACACAATACATTATGGGCAATTCGGTCATGCCTGTTTTGAAATGCCTCACATACTTCAGCTGGTATGATCACATCGGTCATTGTTCCATCTATTGCACCAATGCATCCCTACAACAACAGAAATTGTTATTATGCCACGTCTTTTTTCCTTTATTTCTTTCATGTATATTCAAATCAATAACATGAAAATGCCTCAAACCACTCAATTACGAGCTTACTATTTGAGGGGTTGGCCGCAATATAGGGATGGGTTTTGCCTCTTCTGTGTGTTGGCCTAATGATATGCCTCCCAAGGTCACATACCGCATTTATGACTGCCTGCACATGGCGATTAATGGTTTCACTGCTATGTTGAAACCTGTCACGGACAATGCGTTGCCCTTGTGCGTGTCCCACCAAAAGGCAAAACATGGCTACTGTTTCCTCTACACTGACCTCATGTCTAGAATCCTCCAAAAAATGGTTTTCATGCAAGGTAGAGCATAATTGCCAAAATGTCTCCATCTCTAATCGAAATAAGTCTCTACAGTTTTTACGGTTACCATTTAGAATTTCGCAAACATATTGATAGCCATGCAAGCCAATATTGTGTTGAGGTATTTGAAGATTAATGTCAATTTCTTCACATACCCTTCCAATAAGAGTGACGATCGAATGCGAGTCACTCTCGACATCATCACTACTAGAACTCATGGGTAAGGAGTTGACATCTTCCCCATTGCTGTTGTCATCCATTGACCCTGTTTCCCCTGACCGATCAACACTATCCATTGTCTAGGTCTTTTTTAACTGTGATGGAAAATATGTTACCAATTGCAGCAATAAAAAATCCATGTCAAATCAGTAGAAAAAAAAACAAAGATGAGTTATGATTATCTATAATATGTATGTCAAACAATAGTTCTTAAAGAGGCAGCTAATGCAAGTTTAGAGAAACTCATTAATTAACAAACAAACATAGATAGGAATTTCACAAACATAAAACAAACACCAAGAGTAATTTTCCTACGATAAAGAGGAGCTAATTAAAAAAAATATGTCATCAATGTCGCATTTTTCATTAGCACAGTTAACTAAATGTAGAAAAGTGTCAGACAGTTAATAACCGAAAATGATAAACTAGAAATAAAAGTTAAGGCTCATAGATAATTTAACAGTCATCATGGGCACCCTGTTAATGCCTAGTCAAAAGCTCATGACCCACATCCTCCTACGTTGCTCATCCAATGCCAGGAAGGCTGTCTGAACCTTTGTTGGCTTTAGTGCGTTGAAAGCACGGAGGAAAACATCATCCGGGAGTGGAGGATCAAATTCTTGCAGTAATTTAAGACACTGAGTATGCTGATCAAAATGGGCATCACTGTTGGAACTAGGTGTGCATCTGCTGCGCTTGGAAGCTGATGCCTTATCCCGACCCTCATAGCACTTCCGTCTTGCTATGGAAGTTCGAGCTATCTCTGACAGGCAGTTGGACATCTCTTCCTGTAACTGCGTGCTGATCCCTCTATTTTGGTGACGTCCACCTCAACCCTATGAAACGGATGATTGGCCACGTCCCATCAAGATGTCCATATCATCACCATCGATACCCATACCATGTCGATTGCCCACATTAATTCATCGGCGCATATCTACATCAAGCTTGTGCTCCTCGTCACTTTCGCTCCTCGTCACTGGTTGGGGGTGGTTGGGTTGACGCGTGCCCGAGTGTCCCAGTGGCTACCGATGCCCCGAAAATGGTGAAGAGCTGATCGTACTTTGGGCAGCCAGCGGTGTGAAAAATCTTCCACTGTGGTTTCACCTAACACAAACAAATAAGCAATAATTTATTCTTTTGATTAACTAAACGTAAAAAACATGATTTCATCTATCAATAACTAACCAACTGTTCAGTTACAAGGGATAATTGCTTACCCTAAGTGCATGGGCCCAGTGTTCATCACTGCCGATGACCGTTTCGGTGCTTGGGTCCCAACCGAAACCAGTTTGGCTCATAAGGTCCATGAAAAGGCACTACTTCTGTTTTAGCCTATGTACTTTGCCCTTAACCTGGCTGGCATCAACCATCATATACCCTTATATCCACTGCCGTAAGGCGTTGAGCATAAGTGATATGGTCTCGGGATGTGATCCTCCCTCCCCTTATTGCACCAAAAGAGGGTTGACATGCAACATGTCAATTAAAACCTCCTGCATCCCATCTGGCCAAAGTTCACGATCAATGTGTGGATTTTCTAGATAATCCATGTAAATTAGCTAAGGATGCAGACAATACACATATGCAACATATTCTTGAACATGTAAATAAAAAAAGTATGAGCCTGGAATTCACAAACATCCATGTATATGTTCTATTTATGCCAAAGTTTACATTCGTCGAATTCTATTACTACCAACCAGAAACTTATGTATTTAATGGTTTTTCAAACTTTTTTAAAATCATAACCGTGCACAAAGTTTTCCCAAATATTGATTACTCTCTCTTTTCTAATCATAACCCAGCCAACCCTTTTCCCAAATAATAACCCAGCCAACCCTTAATTACGATCAAATTAACCTGAGTCACCAAGTTTTCTCTCTTCCCCCCTATAATCAATATTTTATTCACATGTTCATTCACCCAAAGAATGAAATTGCAAATACCAATTAAAGAAATGAAGCAGAGAAGTTCTGGAACTTTTGCTCTTTCCTAAAATCTATTTCGAAAAGATAGCAAATCAAGGTACAAAATGCAGCAACAAAAAGAGAGCTCATAAGGTAAAAAATCATCAACAAAAAGATAGCAAATGCAAGATACAAAATCCAGCAAGAAGCCTAACTTGTAAATGCAAACTTGGCCTAAGAAGCCTCATTTACCGTCTTTTTTTACCTCATTTGCTAACTTGTAAATACAAGATCTAGAAACATAGCTGACCTCATTTACCATCTGTAAGCTCGTACAAAATTATGTCTGGTTGTTTACAGGCTCTTTGGCCACGTGAATTTCTGCTTGTGTTTATTTTGAAGTGTATTGGTTTTCTAGCCCACAAAATCAAAGGGAAAAAGCTTGTATGAATTTTAGAATATCTATATGACTATATGTGTGGCGATGTTGTGGCTTTTTATAATCTCTTATGTAGGCTTGTGCAAAAAACCCATTAGACTGCTCAGCCCGTTTGACCCGATCAGATCCGTCCGATAAAATACGATTTTGCTTCAATGTCGGGTTGAACCCAATAAATGACAAGCAGATCTATCTCTCAACATTCTTAAAACGCTTCAAATGTTCAGACTGATCAAACCCTAGCAGCCAAGAAGACGAAAGCGCTTATGCTGCTGAAATGAAGAGTAAGAAGAAGAATGAGTTGTTGCAGCTCCATCATAAGGTCAAAGAGGCGATTATTGGGAATTATCTTCTTGGCAAACCAGACAAGAATCCTTCAACTATGCAAGCAAACCCAAAGACAAGAGGATAGCTAAGAGATATTACCATTTGGGGCTTGCCTATATTGCCGGCCAATCCTCCAACAAAAAAAAAGAGAGAAAATTCCTCATTCCTTCCTCTTTCTTCTTCCAACCCAAATTATGAACCCTAATTGAAGAATTTGACATTAACATTCAAGGCTTCTTGGGTTGGGTCCTCTCGATTCCCTAAGGTGCGCCCTCCATAGCTCGCCTTTGCGAAATTGACAAACTTCATGGCCCAATTCTACAAACTTACATTATTTTCTGTCTTCATCATGATCGCCGTACTCTTCACCGTCTGCTCCGTCCCAACCGTCCGATCCGATGACCACTCCTCTGTCCTCCAACTACATTCCCAAGACAACGGCAAGAACAATGCGGATCTTTACGGCGGAGTTTCCATGCCAGCCTCCTGCCCCATCAACTGTTTTTGCGCCGACCCAATCTGTGGCGTCGACGGCATCACCTACTGGTGCAATTTCCCCGACGCTCTCTACGTCGGCGTCAAGGTCGCCAAGCTGGGGTTCTATGAGGCCGGCAACGGTGGGTCAGCTGTAAGACGCTTCGATGTTGTTTTTGTTTTTTGAATTGGGTTTGGCAATTCCATGGTATTTAGAGGTAATACAAGCTCAAGAGGTCCATGGTGTTTCTGAGGAATTGGGAAAGTAGGATGGATGATTCTCAGTTTGGTTTGAATTCGATATTGTGCAAATATTATTAGTCATTTTAGACCCGACCCGACCCACATATTACGGGTCAGGTCTTTTTGTCCTGGTATGCAGTAGGGTCGGACCAGGTCCAAAACCAATACGGGTTGGACGGATTGCAGGCCTACTCTTATGTTTTCATTCATGTGATTTTTTTCATTTGACTATCTGTCGGACTACCGCAATGGCGTCATTAAGTTCCGTTATAGTGGTGATTTGCATTGTGACAGGTATTCATCAGTTTGAGTTTTTCCTAATGTTGAAGACTCGGAATCCTCAAAGATTTCTTCTCCCACCGGCAAGGGTCAAGACAAATGAACCAAAATAGCTAGTTTTTTAACTTCCCAGGGGAGTACAGTGGTGTCGTGATTGAGATTTGTTAAATTTTTTTATAATTCAAATAAATTGATATTGATTCTACAAAGTGTTGTACTTCCTGAGGAAGGACAAAAAGATAGCAAATGCAAGGTACAAAATCCAGCAACAAAAAATAGCTCATAAGGTAAAAAACCCAGCAACAAAAAGATAGCTCATAAAGTAAAAAATCCAAGAACAAAAAGATAGCAAATGCGAGGTAAAAAATCCAACAACAAAAAGATAGCAAATGCCAACAAAAAGATATCTCAAGTATGACAACAAAATTTATAAACATTATAACAGAGGCAGATAATAAAGAGATAGGCACATTGAGGTTGAATCTGCCCAAAAACCATATTCAAAAAACACTCTTAAAAAATAACACAACAATATTCAATATTCAATAACACAAAACATCTTCAATATTCAAATAACACAAATCTTCAATTAGTAGCACATAAAACATATATAAGCTATAGCTCGGCCCACTCAACCAAACTTTCACATTTTGTGTTCTCCTTTTAATCATAAGCTAGCAATTTTTAATCAATTATTCATAATTTAAATCATTCTTTGGACACCCAGCAGCAAAAAATAGAGTTTGTGGGAGGAGAGGTCAAGAATGATGGATCATCGGCATATACATGGAACTTGGACTAGCCAAAGAAACAAAGTTCATCTCCCAAGATCATTATCATCCTGAAAAGTTTTCAAGTTAGCCTCAGCCACAAGTTTTCAAGGCTTGCTGAGCTCGACTTGATTAAAAAAACTGCAGCTCGAGCTCGAGCAGCTCGGTAAGCTAAACTCCCAACTGGAATTGTTCATTTTTATTTTTTTGAATAAGATTTAATAATTAATAAATTAGATAAATAAAAAAATCTAATATTGAATTTTTACAACTAACAAGTACAACCTCTATTGAGTTAAGATTTTAAAGATTTATAAGTAGTATCTAGTATCTATTGAGTTAATATTGGACGTGGCACACTGTCAGAGTGCCACATTAGTGTGTGAGATCTCCTTTGTAGGATTCATTTGTATCTCTACTGTTTTTCTTTATCAATATATTTTATTTTATTATTATTATTATTTTTTAGAAGAGCATGTAGCCACACACATAGTGGCCCCGTCCCAAGTTTATTAATAAGCCCTCATTTATAGCGGAGGAATACAGTGGTAACATCATTACACTTGGGGGCTTACAGGATATACGCTATAAGCTAACCCAAATCCAAGTGTCAAAATAAACCAAAAAGCAAAAACAAATTCTAACAAGCCTAAGCCAAAAAACCAACAAAACGTGAAAAAACTAAACAAGCCTGAAGAAGCAACAACAAAAGCAAGAAAAAGATTAGCGACAGCGTAACGAGGGAATGCCCAACTTGTCCAAGCGGATTAAACCTCTCAGCAACCTCGGCAATTCCCCAATCACTTGCTGCTCCATGTGATGACCAAGTGCACCATACTTTGCAAGCCAATCAGCAGCTTTATTACCTTCTCTAAATACATGACAAACAGAGCAGACTATCGAATCCAAAAGATCAAGAATCGCCTCCCAAAAATCCTCAAGATACCAAACCCCACATCGCCGTTGTTTCCACCACGAAACCACCACTTGCGAGTCAAGATCAACTTCCACGTAGCCAATTCTCAGAGCTTTGCAAGCTTTAAGGCCATACAGCAGAGCTAATAATTCTGCTCTATTATTCGAACCAACCCCAAGAGGAAAGGCAAAAGCATGAAGTAAATTACCATGATCATCTCTGATAATACCACCCGCCCCAGAAGGCCCAGGATTCCCAAAGCTACTACCATCAGTGTTTAACTTAAAACGACCCTGAGAGGGTTTGCGCCAGGCCACCAACCTCGAGCATCGCCTTGGCAGAACAAGAGGCGAGATAAGCAGAGATTGTAAAATTTGAGAATCATGCCTAGAGCATTTCGAAACTTTGTGAATGCCCTGGCAGATTGCATGAATCTCATGAACAATCGAGTGCCAAACCAAATTAAAAGGCTCAAGCCAACCTTCCATGCGAGCAACACATCTACGACGCCAAAGACGCCAAGAAAGAAGAGAAGGAAGTAGGCCCACAATAGTACCAACCTGAGAAGAGGAAGATGCTCGACGAAACCAAAGGGACACTGTCTCTTTCCAATTACCACGAAGCGGTAACCCAAAGATAGCTCCGCCAGATTCGGCAGCAAAATCCCCTCCAACCAAAACATGATTTTGATCCTCATAATTACCAGCATCACCACAATCACACTTAGAAACAATCGGCACCCCTACATGATGGAGACGATCATCCACACTAAAAGCATTACGCCAGGCCTTCCACATAGAAACCGAAACCTTCAAAGGGAGCAAATTATGCCACATCCAAGGATGCCCATTCATAGTAGAACCCCTAATACGGATATAATCATACGCTGATTTTGTAGAGAAACTACCACTATCTTGCTTCATCCAAACCAAAACATCCGATCCTGCCTTGCAACCTGCTAAAGATTCCAGAATATCATTCACATGATCCTGGCCCACCAAACTAACCAAGAAGTCCACATCCCATGAATTAGCCAGTTGACAGTCCTTAATTTTAAGTAAAGGACTACCTACCACCGGAAGATCAGAAAACAAGGGACTCCGATCCCGCCACTTATCATACCAGAAGAAAAGGTTGCCTTCCCTGAGCCGCCACTTAGAATTGTCAAGAACCAAAGGAATACTATTGGCAATCATTTTCCAAAATCTCATGCCTTTATTCACATAAAAAAGAATCTAAGGTTTTGAGCCCACATATTTATCTTTGAAAAACTGAATTACCTTGGATTAAATTCCAAGTGAACCTCATATGCAAAGCCTTCTGCATATCATCTAGGTGACACAAACTCAACCCACCTTCATTCACTGGAAGACACATGTTCTTCCAAGCTACCCATTTTTTCTTCCTTTTCCCACTAGCCTCTCCCCAAAAGAAAGTGCTCATTAAGAGATGTAGCTCATTTGTAACACCCCGTATTTTAGTGTATTTTCACTAAATGATTATTTTAATTAATTAGAATATTGGTTCTCATATTTTAAATTTATTAGATTTTTCGGTGGATTTATTTTATGATTTTTAAGATGTGAAATTATTTTGATGTGCTTTTTAATATTAATTATTGTTTTACATTTTAATTGATCTTTAATTTAAATTAGTTTGTTTTTGGGTTTTAAAATTATTATTGTTTTAATTAAGCATTTTACTGCGTTTGAATTATTTTATTTAGTTTATTTTTTTAAAATCATTTTTGTTGGATCAATTTCGTGACCCAAGTTTGAGGATTGGACCTCATTTCTTTTCCTCGTCTTTTTCTTTCTTCCTCTTTTTCTTTCCTTCTCTTTTTCTTTTCTCCTTATTTCCCATACTTTCTCCTGAGCGCAGCCCCCCTCCTTCTCTCTTTCTCTCCTTCGGCCGGACCATCTCCTCCCAATCGGCACCGTCGCGCCCCGTCGTGGTCCTCATCGCCCGGCCCAATCGGTTCCCCAACTACCGGCGACCATCCTCCTCCAATCTCAGGCCAGCTAGCGCCGTCGTTTGCCCGCACTTCCCGTCCGAAGCCGCGGCGTTCTTTGCGTCGTTGCGCCGCCGTTCGGCCACCATTTTTTCACCACTTCTTCCTCTACCCTCTAGCAACCTAATGGACCCAACCCCGGCCTCTAGCAACCTAATGGACCCAACCCACGACCAAAGGCCACCACCATTAGCTTCACCGACCACCCTATGCCCTACCCTATCAATTTCAAGTCTTAGTTTGACTTCGTTCAAAAGTGAATTTTTGAGACCCACGGCCAGTGTATTTTTACACTGTGGAGTTGCTGTTTTGGCGCTTCCAGCTCTTCCATGATCCTTCAAAAATTAATATTATAGCGCTGTAAGTATTTTCCCAAATAACTTTTGAGATTTAAATTTATTTTTGCACTAATACTCATTTACTGTATACTGGTTGGTTGTGTGATTGGATTGTGCTGTGTTTGGTTGGTTGTTGGATATTAATGTTGTTCTGGTACATTGCATGTGCACGCATGTTCATGTTTATAAATGAAAACTGGGTTTTCGTGTAATTGCATTCATGTTCATGTGTTTATTGAAAACTGGGTTTTCATGTGCGAAAATGGAAAAGAGACTGTAGGGATGGTGGTAAGTAGGGATGGTGGTATAGTCCCGCCTGTGATTCCCTCCTACAGTGCTCTGTTTGGTACCTCTCTTGTAGAAAGGAACTATAAGGATGGTGGTAAGCAGGGATGGTGGTAGAGTCCCGCCTGTGATTCCCGCCTATGGTGCACGCGTTAGGGATGGTGGTAAGCAGGGATGGTGGTTGTGTCCCGCCTGTGATTCCCACCTACAGTGTTTTGGAAAAATGATGTTTTGTGGCTAAAGTGTATTTTAGCATATGCATGCATGTTGGTCGCATTAATGTATTTTTATCTTGTGGTTGTTTGGATTATTAGTTACCTGCGGTATCATTGTTGGTACCGTAGATTTTGATGCAGATGAGGATGAAGAGCCTGAGAGATCGGCTCCGCAGAGGGAGTGACATGTGGTAGCTTTTGGATTATGGGATTGGTTTCCCACTTGTGTATGTATTTGGTTTGTTTTATTTATATAGTGGATAACTGTATAACTTTTAACGGCTAGTTATTTTGGATAATCTATATTTAACATTCTGGTACTTAGTTGACATATTTAATTTATCCGCTGCGAATTTTTATGGTGCTCTTGTTGCACGTTGCACACACTTGAGCACTTATCGTTGGGATGTGTGACCCGTATTGTCACCATCCTGACGTCACGATTCCCGCGTTTCCGTACGTGGGAGTTGGGGCGTCACATCGTTGATAATAGATTTAGGAACCTGAAGGACAACAAACAAATGAAGAGCCATGCTAGAAAGCACATGCCTCAAGAGGATAAGACGACCTCCCGAAGAAAGGAGCTTCATCTTCCGGCCACTGATTTTGTTACAGACTTTTATGACCATCTCCTCCAAGTGTACTTGCTTGAGCCTCCCCGAAATAATAGGCACTCCTAGATATTTGAAAGGGAAAGAGCCCTCCGAATACCCAGTCATACTCTTAATAGCTCTCTTACAATTCAAAGGAATTTTTTGAGAAAAAAGAACCGCAGTCTTTTCTATATTAATACTCTGGCCAGACCAAGTCTCATACTTTTGAAAAATAAAAAGGAGTTCCTGAACAGATCTCATGCTACCATTCGTGAAAATCACCACATCATCAGCATACATAAGATGAGAAATTTGAACCGTGCCTCTGGCTTGAGAAAATTGTCCAAATCTTTTTTCCACAACACTATTCTTAAGAAGTCTAGAAAGGACTTCTTGAAGAATAATGAACAGATAAGGGGAAAGATGATCCCCTGTCGCAAACCATGAACTCCCTGAAAAAAATCATTAGGAGTTCCATTCATCATAACAGAATACCAAGGAGAGGAGATACAAGCCCGAATTAAATCACAAACCTGAGTAGAAAATCTGAAAGTGCGAAGGACCTCCAAAAGAAAATACCAATCAACTTGATCATATGCTTTCACCATATCCACTTTGAGAATAATATTACCAACATGAGCTTTCTTGTTAATAGAATGAACCATTTCGTGCGTAAGGGGAATTCAAAGATGCTGCGTCCCGGAATGAAAGCACCTTGCTCTAGAGAGATCATGCTCGGAAGAAGACTTGTCAAACGATTAACCAGAATTTTAGAACAAATTTTATAGAACACCGAACATAGGCTAATCGGTCTGAACTTATCAAACCCAGTAGGCGCATCAACCTTCGAGAGTAAAACACTGAAAGAGGCTGAGTAGAACCGAGGCATATACTTAGAGAGGAAAAATTCCGAAATAGCTTCAAAGATATCCACTTTAACAATCTCCCAACAGATCTTAAAAAACCTGCACCAAAACCATTTGGACCCAAAGAACTGTCAGACAGAATAGAAGACAAAGCCGCAAAGATTTCACCCTTAGATGGAATGCAAACAATACGACCATTATCAGCATCTGAAATAACAGGCGAGATAAGATAAGACAGGTCCGGCAAAACACAGGGAAGATCCGCTTGGAGAAAACTAGAGAAGTACTCTACCGCTCCCTGATGGATGGCTTCTAGCGACTCATACACGATCCCATCCGCAGCTCTCATGCCAGATATGCGCTTGCGCCTCTTATTAGCCAAACAAGCATGAAAAGGTTTAGAGTTTCTATCACCTTCCACCTTCCATTTTAACTTTGCCATCTGAGCCAAACGAATATCCTCCCTACGTCTCTACGAAGACAATTCCTGAGAGGTTAAGACTAACTCCCTGTCATCGTCGGCGTTCCATTCATGTTGAAGCCGGCTTTCAAGCCTTTCCACCTGCCTTCTAGATGGGCAATATGAGAGGTAGTTCGACCAAAAACCCTCTTATTCCATTCTCGGAGTACGACCCGAACCTGTTTAAGTTTACAAGCAAGCTTCCATAAACCCCCACCAGCCACAGGAACCATCCAAGCCCTCTGTACACAATCAAAAAAATCCGGATGATCAACCCACATTTGCTGAAAACGAAAGGGAGACCGACCATAAGAGAAAGGGTCTACAATTAATTCAATGTGCATAGGACAATGATCCGACGTGGACCGAGGAAGATAAGAACAAATAGCGTTAGATAGAGAAGCGGGACAATAAAGTAGCATCAATAAACACCCTATCAAGTTTCGCCCAACTCTTGGATAACCCCTGTTGACCATTGCACCAGGAGTATTTGCTACCCTGAGTTTTCATATCAATCAAACCACCTTGATCTATCCAACTATTAAAATCATCCATGGCAACCCGAAGCCTAGGCCGGCCTCCCCTCCTTTTCGAGTCGGAACGAATAATGTTAAAATCACCTGCAAATAAACAAGGCTCGACTCCAATATGATCTAAGCACAAATCAGCCCATAACTCCTGCCTATCACTCCGAGTACATTTAGCATAAATGAAATGACATAAAAAAACCTGATTACTGGCTTCAACACGAGCCGAAACAAATTGAGAGGTCATGCCAGTAATACGAACCACAACGGCATTAGTCCAGAATAACCAAGCTTTCCCACCAACAGCTTCATTAGACATGCCATTCTCAAAATTCAACCACCTCATCAAACTGTGAGCTTGATCAAAACTAGTAAAAGGTTCCATTAAAACAACAATAACAGGTTTCAGAGACCCAATCAGCTTTTTTAACCAACCTTTAGAGGTACGAATCCCTCTAATATTCCATACAAAGATGGAACCAATCATAGAGAAAATTTAGTAGTTCGGGTTTGGACCCGAGTAGAACTCCTGACTTTCACAAACTGTTTTTTTGAATAAGTTTTTTTAGCGGCGAATTCCCCCTTTGACTCCATATGATAGTCCTGAGGCAAAACATCCGAACCAAGATCAGGTTCAGGATCTAAAATCGAGGTCCCTTCAAAAATAAATTCATCTGTATTTTTTGGACTCTCATGCACTTGTGTCTCTGCGGCATCCTGAAAATCCCCTGCTTCAAGGCGTACTTCGTTTGTTTCAATAACTATCTCAGGTACTTGGTGAACAAGAACAGTAGACTACACCTGCGGACAAACATCAAACAACAACCCATTAGCATGGGACGGGTCCAACGGCAGATGATCTCCAGTCAAACCAGTTTGGCCGTTAATCTCAGAATCCACCCTCTGCGTCTGAACCAACGAAGAAGATTGCACCCTCAGTTGGGTACCCATCTGCAACTCAAGCGGGGAAGGCTGCACCAACTGGAACTCATCAAGAATTTTCCCAGAACTTGTCTGGCCAGCCACGTCAGAAAACACTACCAAACTCTTATCCTGCTGTATATTCGAAGGGCCCCTTACCTCTAGTTCCTTCCCAGGCTCATTCTGAATCGCAACCTACTGAACCACCTCATTCTCAGGGGCCTCAGCCTTCGGATCCTCTCCAGTAGGAAGAAGTTTTTGCCAAACCCAGGACTCCTCCCCATTCACAGCCTTCCCAGCACGACACATATGGGAGTTAAAGTATAAATCTTGGATTTTTTCTAAAAGAATAAACTAATTAATACATACATTATCACTCTGAAAATGATATATTCCTAGTACACGAATTGGTCATATATATCATAATTGTACTTTTTTCTTTTTTAAAGTCATCTTATTATACCATTATTTTAAATAACTGTACGTGTTTTACTTTTTTCCACGTGGACCTTTTTCAAAAGAACCATGCTACAGTCACTGCTCTCGACTACCGCTGGGAGTTATCGTTAGTTATAAGATTTTATTTTTTATTTTTTGCTTTTTTATACATGTATTTTTTAACACTTTTAAATATTTTTAAAAAAATCATAATATTATTAAAAAATACATCCTTAATCACTAAATAAAAAAAAAATTTAAAAACACAAAACTGTAGAGTGAAGCGGTAAGAGTAGTATTATTCTTTTCAAAAACAGCAAAGACTTTTTCTCTTTTACATGCTTTATTTTTTTAAGAAAATAAATAAATAAACTCTTTGCCACTTTCTCTTTATATTTGTTTTTTTGGCAAATGATTTAGTTTCGATTGACTACACAATTATTCTTAAGTATTTTTAGATATTATTTTACCAAATATCACTCAAATATAAAAAACTTTTAATTTAAAATCTTCAACTTTTTCATCTAATTAAAATAACTTTTCCAAACTGCAAAAAAAAAAAAAAAAAAA